>PVKV010003360.1:27215-146408 GCA_004027835.1 Alouatta palliata
CCTGGGTTCAAGCAATTCTCCTGCCTCAGCCTCCCGAGTAGCTGGGACTACAGGCACGTGCCACCATGCCCAGCTAATTTTTGTATTTTTAGTAGAGACGGGGTTTCACCATGGTGACCAGGATGGTCTCGATCTCTTGACCTCGTGATCCACCCGCCTCGGCCTCCCAAAGTGCTGGGATTACAGGCGTGAGCCACCGTGCCCGGCGAACTTTTATTTCTTTTTTCTTTTTCTTTTTTGTTTTGTGACGGAGTTTCACTCTTGTTGCCTAGGCTGGAGTGCATTGGCGTGGTCTCGGTTCACTGCAACCTCTGCCTCCTGGGTTCAGGCGATTCTCCTGCCTCAGCCTCCTGAGTAGCTGAGATTACAGGTGTTGCGCCACCACACCTGGCTAATTTCTTTGTATTTTTAGTAGAGACGGTATTTCACCATGTTGACCAGGCTGGTCTTGAATTCCTGACCTCAAGTGATCTGCCCACCTCGGCCTCCCAGAGTGCTGGGATTACAGGCGTGAGCCACCGTGCCTGGCCGAGAACTTATTTTTAAAATCGCTGTCAGCCCAAACAAGACTTATCTGCTAGCCCCATACAGCCTGGGGGCCAGCTGTTTTACACTTCTGTCCTACAGTGGCGATAATGATAGTATCAATGGTAGCTTTATTGTGCTCCTGCTGTATGCTAGTCTGTTGTATCCTATTCGTTATTATATCCCCGGAGTTCAGTATCATCCTTGACATATATTGAATTTCAAGAACTATTTGTTGAATGAGTGAGCAAGTGATGTTACGTGAACCTCGAAAGAGGGATAAGCAGACCCTTGTAAGCACTTTTTAAGGGGGTGATCCCAGGAAGAACCAGCAGGGGAGAAAAGTGAGGCAGGTGCTACAGGTGCCATGGTGGGACGCCGAGGCCCAGCCTCACTGGGGACCCCGGGAGGCAGCATGGAGCACCCCTGGAGTTGTCGCGTCCAGGGGGCAAGGGACCTCGAGTGTGTATTTTCCAATCCCTCTGTCCTTGCCTGAGGCTGTTTGTGGGGCCATAAACTGAAATTCAGGCTTTTCGATCCTGGCTGGCACCGTGCTCAGTGGAAGAAAGAAAATCTGGCTCCCTTTCTTCAGTGAAGAATAGAGAGAAAGAAAGAAAGAGATGGAGGAGGGTAGGTGGGGATGGAAGGAGGAAGGATCACTTTAATTACAAGCATACTCTTTTCGGGGTACATAAGCAGAATGGCTGTGAGGAAACCTTTGCACAAGGAAGCCACCTTGTTTTTAACACATACACCAATTTAAATCCACCCAAATATCCATCAGTGAAGCTCTAGAGTGTTGGCAGGGGCGCCCCTTCTCTTGATCTTTGGCATATACTTGAGTGTCGGGAAGGGTGCTGACGCTACCTACTGTTGGTGTGGTCATCTCTCTGTACAGATGGGGAAGAAAACAAACCCAGAGGCTCAGAGAAGTGAAGTAACTTGTCCCAGGTCACACAGCAGTAAGTGGCAAAACTGGTATTTGAACTGAAATCTGGCCTATTAACCCAACAGGTAGTGGCCCATGTTCTAGGAGGCCATTCTGGTGAAGAACTATGAAGGTGGGGAGAAATCTGAGGCACAGGGACCACCTTTGGAAGCTTCTGATCTCTCTAGGGAGATTGGACACTGTGATCCAAGACTGGGGAGTGACCAGGTGCAGAGGGAGGACTGGGGAGGAGGCCCAAGGCATCCTGGAGGAGGCGCTGGCCACAGCCCACCTTGGGGGATGGTCCTGCATTTGGTGGGCTCACGAGGGGAGGTGAGGGCATTCTCAGCAGGGCACAGCATGGACAAAGGTTTGGAGGTAGAAAAGCATGGGATGTTGTGGGAGCAGGTAGAAACTGACTTAGCACCGCCCTGTGTGATGTGGAATCAGCAAACCAGGCCCCACATTCCACCTTTGCCACTTGCAGACTGAGCGATGCAGGGTAAAACCTTTCACCTCCCTGTGCCTGAGTTTTCTTTTTTTTTGAGACAGTCTCGCCTTGTGGCTCAGACTGGAGTGCAGTGGCACGTTCTTGGCTCACTGCAACCTCCGCTTCCCAGGTTGAAGTGATTCTTCTGCCTCAGCCTCCCGAGTCGCTGGGACTATAGGTGCCTGCCACCATGCCCAGCTACTTTTTGTATTTTTAGTAGAGACAAGATTTCACCATGTTAGCCAGGCTGATCTCTTTCTCTTGACCTTGTGATCCACCCACCTCGGCTTCCCAAAGTGCTGAGATTCCAGGCATGAGCCACCGCGCCCGGCCTGAGTTTTCTTGTCTGTAAAGGGACTAGGTGACCAATCTGGAAGGGGATGCTGCAGACAGGAAACGCTAGGATACTGTCAGCAATGGTCGTGCAGTGAGGATTTGCCTCAAGTTAAGAGTGGTGAGTGGTGGAGTCAGGCTTTGAACCCATGCGTGTTCCCAAGAGGCCAAGTTCTCTAACCACCATGTTGAGGATCACACAGACTGGGCGTCTGAATCTCCATGCTGCTGCTTGCCTGTTGTGTGTAAAGCAGTCTCTTGGCCTCTCCTAGCCTCAGTTTCCATGCCAGAGTTAACAGGGATTCCTGCCCCAAAGCACTGTTGTTAGACTGAATTGAAATAAAGCACCCAGCTTCCCCGTGTGCTTCCGGAGAAGGGTTTCATCTGTCCCTACCCACAGGCTGATATTGTAGCAACAGTGGAAGAAGGAAGAGGCCATGGAAATGCGACACTTTGTCTGTTTGCCAGCACCTTGCTGGGGGCCCGCTGGTGGTGGGGGCGTCGGGATGTTGCGGAGCGGGGAATTCTGGGCTCAGCTCTGTCCCGTGGCCCAGCCTTGGATGCCCGCCTGGGGCACGCAGGCCCCAGCAGTGCTGGTTGTCAGGGGATCTGTTTTCTCACCAAGGGATTGGGAAACCTTGGACCAGCTTCCCAGTTTCTCTCTTGTCTCCTGCCCAAAGATCTTTGGTTCTTGATTAAAAAAAAAAAACAAAAATAAAAACACACCAACACAGAAGGAAAAAATGTCGGTGGTTAAAATTTCAAACCTTACAGGGGTATAGAAAATAAAAGGTGAGTGCTCCCCGTAGACAGCCACCATTACCCTTTTCATGTCCTTCTGGACTTTGCTACATTGACCGTCACTCATCGGTCACATACATGTGCATAATTGGCATACTTTTCAAATTGCAGTAGTAGTGAATGCTTGCGTCAAGTTGGAAGTACTATAGAAACACGGTGTAGAGAGAAGATCTCCTTTAAATACTGAGCGAGCTGCATAAACTGGGGAACACCCCTTCGGGCCCATTAGTGGTTTTTAACCACTTCACAGTTTTGCCCCTGGGGCATATCTGGCAGTGTCGGGAGACATTCTGTTGTTGTCGCAGCCTGCAAAGAGGCTGCTATTAGCATCTCGTGGGCAGAAGCCAAGCGTGCTGCCCGACTTCTGCAAGGCTCAGGACAGCCCCCACTGCAAAGACTGATCCAGCCCCAAGTGTTTGCCGTGTGTAGGTTGAGGAGCCCTGGTCTAAACACAGACACACACACAGGGAAATCCATAAGCTTCCTATGGAAACACGACAACAGTCTACAGAAAATCTTGCAGCTTACTGATTTTACTTGGTTATTGTGCATAAATAATCCCCTTCTTCTTCTTTTTTGTTTTTGAGATGGAGTTTCGCTCTTGTTGCCCAGGCTGGAGTGCAGTGGCACGATCTTGGCTTCCTGTAACCCCCACCTCCCAGGTCCAAGTGATTCATCTGCCTCAGCCTCTTGAGTAGCTGGGACTACAGGCACACACTACCATGCCTGGCTAATTTTTTGTATTTTTAGTGGAAACGGGGTTTTGCCATGTTGACCAGGCTGGTTTTGAACTCCTGGCCTCAAGCAATCCACCCGTCTTGGCCTCTCATAGTGCTAGGATTATAGGTGTGAGCCACCATGCCCAGCCTCCCCTCCTCTTTTTAATGGTTGCAAAATATTGTGTTATGTGGCTGAGCCCAACCTGTTTTCACCTACACCCTCACTGATGGGTATTTGAGTGGATTTGAATTTTTGTGTGTGTTAGAATCAGGGGTTGTGCTGGGCATGGTGGCTCATGCCTGTAATCCCAGCACTTTGGGAGGCCAAGGTGGGTGGATTATTTGAGGTTAGGAGTTGGAGACCAGCCTGGCCAACATGGTGAAACCCTGCCTCTACTAAAAATACAAAAATCAGCTGGACGTGGTGGCACACACCTGTAGTCCCAGCTACTCAGGAAGCTGAGGCAGGAGAATCACTTCAACCTGGGAAGCAGAGATTGTAGTGAGCCAAGATCAGGCCATGGCACTCTAGCTGGGGCGACAGAGCGAGACTCGGTCTCAAAAAAAAAAAAAAAAAAGAAACAGGGTTGCTTCCCTGGGCTAGGGTTTCTTGATTTACAGCCGAAAAGAGTGTGATTGTAATTAAAGGGATCCCTTCCTTTCTCAATCCTCTCTCTCTGTTCTTCACTTAAACATTTATAGAAACTGTTTCCCAGACCCAGCTGTAGTATTTCATTTATTTAAATTATTTATTTCAGTTTTAAGAGAGAGATTTCACCTGGCTCCACTCCAAAAATACTTAAAAACGTACAATAAAAATGTCCCTAATGCCTGCCATGCTCACATTTCTTCCACCTGGTAATCGCTTTTACTCCTTTTTTGGGTCCATATTCTTTTGGGGCTTCTTTATGAAAATACAAGCAAATACAAACACATATTTTCATTTTTGCTTCACATTTCCATAATAGAGAGCATTTTCTCTAACTGGTTGAAACTTCGGCTGCTTATAGGAGTAACACCAAGAATCCTAACGACAGCAATGCATGGTCCTCACTCCAGGCCAGTTAGATCAGAATCTCTGGGGTAGGACCTGCCTTTGTTAGTTATGAAAGCTCCCAAGGGGAATCTTGGATTGGGGATCTCTGCTGAATCAACAGATTTTCTACCTTTCTGTTTTTCATATAATGTATCTTGAAAGTTTTTTTTTTTTTTTTTTTTTTTTTTTTTTTTTTTTTTTTTTTTTTTTTTTTTTTTTTTTTTTTTTTTTTTTTTTTTGAGACAGGGTCTCTGTCAGCCAGGCTGGAGTATGGTAGTGAGATCATGGCTCACTGCAGCCTCAACCTCCTGGGCTTGAGCAATCCTCCCACCTCAGCCTCCCAAGAAGCTGGGACTACAAGTACATGCCACCATGCCTGGCTAAGTTTTTTTATTTTTTGTAGAGACAGACGTCTCCCTGTGTTGCCCAAGCTGGTATCAAACTCCTGGGCTCAAGTGATCCTCCCGCCTTGGCCTCCCAAAGTGCTGAGACTACAGGCGGGAGCCGCTCTGCCTGGTCTGGGAGAGTTGTTGGATTCAGCTCACAGAGAGCATCCTTGTTTTTTTGGTTGCTTGTGGATATAGGAAAGTGTCTTTAACTCTTCCCAGTGGATGGTATTTCCAATCCTTTGTATTACAAACCATGTACACATATCATTGTGCACCTGTAGGTACATCCACAGGCTCAGAGTGGCCACTGCCCTTCCAAGGCCATTTCTCTTTTCTTTCTGTAGCCCACATGCTTATGCTCCACCTGCTTTTCTTTGAGGATGTTAGTCCTTTTCTCATTGATTTCTTAGAGCTCTTTGTTAGGAGATGAACCTTTGTACTGGTATCATTTGATTTCTTTCTGGAAATTGCATACTGGGCAGCCGTAGGATTACACCCTGCCTTGAGTGACTCTGGGCACCTCACCAGACCTCCCTGAGCCTTACTTTCCTCATCTGTAGGATGGGGCTCCTGCCTGCTTCATGGACTTGTCAGAGATTTATCACGAGGTAATGTGTGGTCAACCCTGTACCCAGGAGCTGGGGTGAAGAGCTTGACGAAATCAGAGGGGCAACCCCAGCCCTCTGTTCAGCCCATGCCAGGCCCTGTTCTGGGTCCCAGGGCCTCTGGGCAGGACCTAGATGTGGCTGAGCCCACCATCTCAGGCTGTGTGGCAGCTACTTACCACTGGCGGTGTTTTAAATTTAAATTAGTTTAAATTAAATGCAGTTAAAAATTCAGTTCTTCGGTCACTGTGTCCCCATTTAGATGTTCCAAAGCCACACATGGGTCTTGGCCACTGTGTAGGACTTGCAGGACATCTCCATTTACTATAGAACATTCTGGTGCTCAGTGCAGGTCTGGAGAGGCAGGCAGGCAGGCCTCCAGCTGGTGAATGAGTGAGGTTATTCATGGAGACTGTGTTAAGTCCTGGAGGTGCAAGAAAAGGAGGTGACAGGAGGTCAGGGATGGGCTCTGTGGGTAGGGACCTGAGAGATGCTATCTGAATGATGGAAGCAAAACATCTGGGAGCTCAAGTGAAGATGCCCCAGCATGGGGATGAGCTTGTCCTGGGATGCTTGAGAGACTCCAGGGGAACAGGGGTGTGGGTCCCAGCTGAAGTTGAGAGGTGGGTGGCCAAGGGCGCGGGAGCCACAGAGGGTTCTGAGCACTGCTGTCCTGCTTGTGTCTTAGAGAGCCCATCACCCCATCAGCTGCTCTTTGTGTGGAGACCTAGGGTGGAGGCAGGGAGTCCAGTGAGGAGGCTGCTGTGGTCCTAAAGGCGTAACAGGGCTTGCACCAGGGTGGTGACTGTGGAGGTAGAGAGAGGTAGAGAGGTTGGTGGCATTTTTTTTATTTTTGGCAACAGCTTTATTGGGATATAATTTATGCCCCATACAATTCGCCCATTTAAACTATACAATTCAGTGGTTTTTAGTATATTCACAGAGTAGTGCAACCATCATCACTCTTAATTTAATTTTATTTTTTTGAGACAGGGTCTCACTCTGTCACCCAGGCTGGAGTGCAGTGGCGCGATACAACTCTCAATTTTAGAATATGTGTTTTGTTGTTGTTGAGATGGAGTCTTGCTCTGTCACTCAGACTGGAGTGCAGTGACGCAGTCTTGGCTCACTGCAACCTCCGTCTCCTGGGCTCGAGCAATTCTCCTGCCTCAGCCTCCCAAGTAGCTGGTATTACAAGTGCACACCACCACTCCTGGCTAATTTTTTTTTGTATTTTTGGTAAAGACAGGGTTTCACCATGTTGGCCAGGCTGATCTTGAACTCCTGACCTCAAATGATCCGCCTGCCTTGGCCTCCCAAAGTGCGATTTTAGAATGTCTTTATCTCTTCCCTCCAGAAAACCCTGTACCCAGTAAGCAGTCACTCCACATTCCCTGCCTTACCCTTCAGTCCTGGGCAATCACTAATCCACTCTCTGACTCTAGAGATTTGCCTCTTCTGGATATTTCATATCAATGGAATCAGACAGTATGTCGTCTTGTGACTGTCTTCTTTCACTTAGCATGATGCTTTCAAGAATCAGCCATATCATAACATGGATCAGGACTTTATTCCTTTTTTATGCCCGAATAATATTCCATTGTTTGGGTAGACCACAGTTTCTCTCTCCATTCATATGTTGATGGGCATTTGAGTTGCTTCTGGTTTTGAATCTGAAGAATAATGCTGCTGTGAACATTCATGTACCAGTTTTTGTGCAAACATATGTTTTCATTTCTTTGAATATATACCGAGGATTGGAATTGCTAGGTCCTATGATAACTTTAGTTTTCACTCTTGAGGAACTGCTAGACTGTGTTCCAGAGCAGCTGCACCATTTAGCATTCCCACCAGCAGTGCACGAGAGTTTTAGTTTCTCTGGATCCTTAGCAACAATTGTTACTGTCTGCGTTTTTTATTATAGCCATCTTAGGAGGTTGGACCTGAAGCAGTACCTCACTGTGGTTTTGATTTCCATTTCCCTGGTGGTGAAGGATGTTGAGTATCTTTTCATGTGCTTCTTGGCCATTTGAATACCTTCTTTGGAATCATGCCTATTCAGATTCTTTGTCCATTTTTAATTGGATTGTCTTTATTATTGAGTTGTCATTGCTTTTTATATATTCTGGATACGAGCGCTTTATCGGACATACGATTTGCAGGAGTTTTCTCCCATTTTGTGGGTTTTCTTTTCCCTTTCTTTCTTTTTTTTTTTTTTTTTGTTTTGTTTTGAGACAGTGTCACTCTGTCACCTGGGCTGGTGTGCAGTGACGTGATGTTGGCTCACTGCAACCTCCATCTTCTGGATTGAAACAATTCTCTTGCCTCAGCCTCCCGAGTTGCTGGGAATGCCAGCATATGCCACCTTGCCCAGCTGATTTTTGTATTTTTAGTAGGGAGAGGGTTTCACCATGTTGCCCAGTCTGGTCTTGAACTCCTGACCTCAAGTGATCCACCTGCCTTGGCCTCCCAAAGTGGTGAGATTACAGGCGTGAGCCACCATGCCCAGCCTCTTTTCCCTTTCTTAATAGTACCCTTTAAAGCACAAAAGTTTTTAATTTTGAAGAAGTCTATTTTTTTTTTGAAGAAGTCTATTTTATCTATTTTTCTTTTGTTGTTTATGCCTTTGGTATCATGTTTAAGAAACCACTGCCTAATTCTAGGTCTTAAAGACTTACACCTGTATTTTCTTCTAAGAGTTTTCTAGCTTTAGCTCTTACATTTAGGTCTTTGATCTATTTCAGGTTGATTTTTGTATAGGATGACAGATTTGCAGCATATTTTGCAGGTAGAGTCTCAGCTTTGCTGATGGGGTGGAGAGAAGGGGGGAAGAATGGAGGGTAACTGGAGGGTCTTGGCTCCCCATGTGAGGGATGGGTGGGCAAGGTGAGGGCGGAGTAACTGTGGAGATAATGGAATTAAGAGGCATGTTTTGAACACGTGGATCTGAGATGAGTGTGAGCTTCCAAGATGTTGAGTGAGCAGTGGGATCTCCGCGTCCGGAGTTCCAACACTGAGAAGCAGAATTGGCAGACATCTGGGTGTAGATGGGATTTATTTAAAGCCATGGGGGGTGTGAAGAGAGATCCCAGAGGGAATGATGTAGCAAAAGGAGAAAAGGCTCTGTGGCTGGCCTGGGACATGCGGGGACACTGATCCAAAACAGCTGGTGGGGAGGCAGAGGAGAACCAGAGGGTCTTTGAAGGCATCCAGAAAAGAGGGCGTGAGGGAAGGGATCAGAGATCCATCCTTGCTCTTGTGGTGCTTTGTGTTCTTAAGCAGGTCCCTCCCCTCTCGGGGCCTTCCTTTCCTTGTTCACGCAGGGAGAGTGTGAAGCACATAAAATATGCATCCTGGAGTCCTGGCCTGTGAATGTTTCCCCTATATATAACTAAATGGAAAAAAACAGCAGGATTTCGAGTAGATGTACTGAAGGTGCTGTGCTGTTCATGCACCGTTTCTCTGTGTGTGCATGTGTGTTTGGGTGCATAAAGAGATGATTAAAATAAGGTCACCAAGAATGACCACTGGCAGTAATGAGGCCGGCCAACATTTATGGAGGGGTCCCCAGGTGCCAGGGATGGAGGCGGCTAGGGTGAGCCAAGCCAGGTGCCCAGGATTTGTGCACGTCTGCCCCCTGGTGGCGATACTGCGTCATGTACTTTCTGTGTGCTGTTCCTTAACCCCTAGAAGCTGGGTGTTGTTACTATGTATGGTTCCTTTCCCAGATAATTGAGACTCAGAGAGGTTAAGGCACTCACCTGAGGTCACACAGTTATTAAATGGCTAAGGCTGGGTCACTTGAACCCAGAGCTACCGCCCTACATGTTACCTCTGATTATTAAGGTAGGGAGATTTCTGGGGGATTAATTTTCTTTTTTGCCCTTTTTGTTGCAGAATGGACTCTTGGTGTCATATGTTTTTTCCTGTACATGAGAAGGCTCCCAGTAAAGTCCTTTTCTTGCGCTCTGTGCCTCAGGTGCTGCCACGGGACCTGGAGAAGGGGGATGCCCCCCAGGCGAAGGAGCGGCCGCTCCAGCAGATGTCCCCTGTGGCCTTAGTCCCCCGGAGAAGCCACAGCTTCTCCAAGGACAGGAGGAGCGGACCCTTTGTGGTGAGTGATACGGCGTGGCTGGAGAGGAATGCCCAGGGGGTGCTGGTCGCTGGACACTGCTGTGAATGTGGCTGGTGGAGCATCCGGATGGCCCAGGGCCCTGAGGGGGTCGAGGGTAGCAGGCAGCTGTCCAGGAATCTGGTGTCACCTGACTAGCTGTGTCGTGGTTCTTGATGTGGAGGGTGCTTGGTGGCTCTGCTGGGGAAACCCTCCTTCATCTTGGGTTTCCAGCCCAGTGTGGAATAGTAACCCCGCTGTCTGGCATGGAGTGGTTAAGGGAACATACGCTGGTGTTGGAAAGTCCTGGGTTCAAATCCCAGCGCTGTCTCCCGTCAACCTCTTTGAGATTTTGGACAGTTTATTTAATTTTGTTGCACTTCAGTTTCTTTACCTGGAAACCAGGATCTTGATTCCCATTTCTCTAGCTCTGTTGCGAGGATGGAATAAAAGTGTGTGTGGGGCTCAACACGTCATAACACACTCAGGACTGACAGTCATGAGGATAAGAGGAGGCAGCAGAAAGCTGGTTCCAGAGCCAAATTGCCTGGGTTCAAGTCCCGGATCTGCATACATTTCATGTGTGGCCTTTGGCTGGCCTCTGGCTTCAGTTTGTTCATCTGTAGAATGGGAATAATAATCATGTCTACTTTACAGGGCTGATGTGGTTGAGAGAACGCATGAAGTGCTCGTAATTATTACTGTTGCTGTTACTGGTACGACTGCCCTTATTTCCAAGTCTCCCTCTGGCTCTTGCTTATCTCTGTGTCTTCGTGCCTTCCTCCTCCCCATCCTGTTTCCTTACTTGTGAAAGGAGGTGAGTACACACTGAGCAGGCCCCAGGGGCAGCTGCCCCTCCAGAGCTTCGGTGTGCCCACATGGGTTCCAGGGCCTTGCCACTTCCAGTGAGTTTCTTTTCAGACTTTAGTTCCATGCTGTTCGGAGTTTTGCAGTTGCCCGTGAAACCCCTTCCTGGCCCACGTTCCATACAGGGGTGTTGAAGACAGGTGGCTCCTAAGGAAGTGACGCTTTTGCTCACAAGAGCCTCTTTGGTTGCTCAGCTCCGTGAGTTTCAGGGAGACTTGGGCCTGGTCTCATGTGTTGGGGACATACAATTCTGCATTGAAGCTCCACTGAGAGTCCATCCACCCCTTCCAGTTTTATGGCCATGGGCAAGAAACTTTGCTTCCCTGAACCTCAGTTTCTGTTTCTGTAAAACGGAGGTAAAGAAGATACCCTGGTGGGGTTTGTGCTAGGAATGAAGCAGAACAGCTACAGCGTGAGTCTGACCGTGGGGCCGCGGGTGACGGGCCAGGGAGGAACTCAGCTCCCAGCGAGGTGTTTACTGAGCAGCCGGCAAGTTTCCTTGAGGATCCAGATCCCAGCCACAGATTCACACACATTTGAAACCTGCCTGGATTTTTTGACAAAAGTTCCCTTCCACTAGCTTCTTTCTCAGCCATTTCTCTAGTCCCTCTCAGATAGCTCTGACTCAGCTTATCTGATTGTACTTGAACTTTTCTGTGTGTGTGTGTGTGTGAAGGCAAAGGTGATGGGGAGAGAAGCATTTAAAACCCGTCTTTTTAGAGTCTCTGCTTGCTGGCATCCTCCTTGGTTGCCCAGCTCCTCCTCTTTCACTCTCTCATCGAAGAGCTTTTGTCCTTGGAGTCCTCGGGTGGCTTGCCTTGGCTCTTTCCTTCTGGCCTCTGAGGCCCCTGCCCCGCTCCTGCCTGCTTCATTTTCTCTCCTCTGGAGGTAGGTGAGGGGAGGGACTCAGCCTGAACCCGAGAGTGCTGGGGCCTCAGACCTCATTTCCTGCTTTTGGGACTCATGCCTGCAATTCTGGGGAGCGGCTACAAGGAGGAGGTGTTCAGCACCTAGCCTGGTGGCTTCAACAGCCCAGCCCAGAGGGACCTTTTAGTATTGGGCTCTGGAGGCTGAAAGAAGGGGCTTTAAGTTCTAATTCTGCCCCTGTGTGACCTTGGGCAAGTGACTTCACAGACGTCACTGAATATCAGTTTTTTTCTTCTGTAAGATAAGGATGGTCATGACCTCAAGAGTATTTTTGTGAGTAGCAAATGAGGTAACCCAGAACATAGTATTTCTCAATGTCTCAGCTGCAGTGGTAGCTTTTCCTTCTTTCCCCCTCTTCCCTTCCTCCTTTCCTGATCCTTTCCTGATCCTTTCCTTTCTTCTACTTCCCCTTCCCTTTCTCCTCTTCCTCCTTCCCTTCCTCTCCTCTTCCTTTTTTCTCACCTGTCCAGTTTTCTCTTTATAAAAGGGGAAAGTGAGGCCTGGAGAGAGGACCTGACTTCGCCAGGGTGACCCACAGAGGAGGGCTGGGGTCCTGAGCCCCTGCTAGCTGCCCCTGTTCCTCTGGAAATTGGTCATACATTCATTTTGTGTTTCATGAGGTGTTTGAAAGGGATTCACTGATCGGTGTGTCTGCTCTGATTCCCATCACTGCTTTGGTGAATGACTTTGTGCTGTTACTTTCCAGTTTAAGTTCATGTTCATCGTCACTTTTGGAGTCTCTCAGGCCTTGTCAATTGCTACTTCAGCCTCATATCAGAGACCAGGAATCCTATTTAGCAGAGCAGGAAAGTGAGGCTCAGAGGGATTCAGCCCCTTGCTGAAGGCTACACAGTTAGCAGCTGGGGGAGCTGGAATGGAAACGGGACCCATCTCGCTCCACCCTTGGCCCTGGGCCCTTCCCACCATGGACCTGTGCTTCTGGTGTATGGCCAGCCCCTGCCAGCCCGTCTCTCCCCTGGGCCTGCAGCACTCTTTGCATTAGCTGCTTGAGGAAACAAGACACCCTGAGCCCTGGGATTCCTCCTGGGGTTGAGAATGTGATATTTGCTCAGCCCAGAGTTGGCCATCAGCTGCTCTGTTGCTGCTGTCTTCCAGAGGGCCCCTGGGACCTGCCAGGCCAATGCCCTGCTGATTTGTGTAGCCCTACCACAGTAGCTGAATGACAGACCCTGCTACTTGCTAGAGGCCTTGAGTCAAGTGAGTTTATCACTCGGTAAAGTGGTAAATTCTATAAAGTGGATAAAGATAGCAATAATAATGCCTCACACTTACCATGCTTACATGTAGTGTAGATACTATTATTATTTCCACTTCACAGATGGGCAAACTGAGGCTCACAGCCATCAAGTATCTTTCCCAAATTCTGGGTCTGCAGTCCATGCTCTTAAGTATCTGCTCAACTTTCCACTCCTCTTGTGTGGTAGCCTGGTGGGAGACAGGGCGCAAACGAGATGATGCTTACGAAGCTCTTAGCACAGTGCCTGACACCAAGAAACAGCTTCATAAATCATTGCAGCTTGTTAAATTATTATTATTATTTAGAGGACACAGCCCAAAAGAGGTGATGCTTACAAGCACTTAGCACAGTGCCTGACACCAAGAAATGGCTTAATGAAATCATAGCAGCTGTTATTATTATTATTACCGGAGATGGGGTGTCGCTGTGCCGCCCAGGCTGGAGTGCAGTGGCATGATCTCGAGTCACTGGAACCTCCGCCTCCCGGGTTCAGGCGATTCTCCTGCCTCAGCCTCCTGAGTAGCTGGCACTACAGGCATGCACCACCACACCAGGCTAATTTTTGTTATTTTTAGTAGAGATAGCGTTTTGCCACGTTGGCCAGGCTGGTCTCAAACACCTGACCTCAAGTGATCCACCAGCCTTGGCCTCCAAAAATGCTGAGATTATAGGCGCGAGCCACTGCGCCCGTCCTGTTATTTTATTACTATTTACTGCCAGTTTTTTTTTTTTTTTCCTATGCTCTCTGGAAGAGCTGATGGGGAGGACAAGCATCCCTAGTTTTAAAAGTTTTTCTGCAGTTGAAGAAATAGGCCTGGTGCAGGGAAGTGTCTTGTCTGTGGTCCTATGGCCTCCAGAGGCAGAGCTGGGGCTGAAGTTCAGTCTTCATGACTCCTTGGCCAGTGCTCACTGGTTTTCCCTGTCGCCCTTGTTCCTCTCAGGGTTCCCCTGGGGACCCCAAGTTCACATGGCGAATCCAAGTCCCGTGTCAGGCCTCCTGCCTCTCCTCTTTTCCCCAGGAAGAGAGCTTTGGTCTGTGTTCTTGCAGGACCATAAAACACAGTGACTCAGTTGTAGACCATGACCTTGAGTCACAGTTTACTCTGGAGGCCCATCTTATGACGATGAAAGCATAGATTGACCAGCTGTGAGGTCTCCCTGCAGTGGGTGGCGGGGAGGGCCTCTGGTAGTCTCTAGAATTTTCTCCCAACTCCCAAACCTATCAATCAGCATATGCTGGCTCATTTAGTCTTGAGTTTATTTCTTTTTGGCCCTACTATGCGCTAGGTCCTGCATGAAGGGACCTGGAGATTTTCCCCATTAGCCTCCTGGAATTCACAGCCTGGGAGTTTGAAGATGATCTGGGAGGGTCCAGTTAGGTGCAGGAAGTAGGAGGGGGGGAGGCATTCGGGACTGAGCTCACACAGGCAAAGGGGGGTGCTTGGGGGACACTGAAGAGACCAGTTGGACTGAGGTGGAGTGTTTAGGGATTTGGGTCCTTTTTTTTTGACAAATATTTGTCTGCATGTGCTAAGTGCTAAGCCGGCCAGTGGGCTACAGTTATGACTAAGGCATAGACAATTAAGAAGATAGGTAAATAGGCCAGGCACAGTGGCTCATGTCTGTAATCCCAACACTTGGGGAGGCCAAGGCGGGCAGATTGCCTGAGCTCAGGAGTTCGAGACCAGCCTGGGCAACATGGTAAAACCCCGTCTCTACTAAAATGCCCAAAAAAAAAAAAAAAAAAAAAATAGACGGGAGTGGTGGTGCGCGCCTGTAATCCCAGCTACTCAGGAGGCTGAGGCGGGAGAGTCACTTGAACCTGGGAGGCAGACGTTGCAGTGAGCGGAGATCGTACCATTGTACTCCAGCCTGGGTAACAGAGTGAGACTCCATCTCAAAAAAAGGAAGGTAGGTAAATAATTGCAGTGGGTTCTAATAGCTACCTTTTTTCCCCCTTAAACAATGGAAATTTACTTTCTCGCAGTTATAGAGGCTAGAATTCCAAGATGAAGGTGCTGTCAAGGTTGGCTTCTGATGAGGCTCCTCTCTGTGGCTTACAGCTTGATCCTTCCTTTGTCTTTGCATGGCCTCTCCTGTGTGTGCAGGGTGGGAGGTGGCGGATACGTAGACATCTCTGCTCTCTCTTCCTCTTCGTTTGCCAGTTTATTATAAAAGATAAGATATAGAAGCAGAGATGCACAGGGCAAGGTATGCGGGAGGGAACGCAGAGCTTCCAGGCTCCCCCTGGGTGCGCCATCCTCCAGAAACCTCCCCTGTTTAGGGATCTGGAAGCTCCCTAATAGCTACTGTTTATTGAACATTTACTGTATGCCAGGAATTATGTCATGTGCTTTAATTGAATTTAAATTTGTTTAAAGTCTCCCTGGAGGAAGGAGGGGGTGTCTCCACTTGAGGAGGGCTAGCAGAGAAGCAGGGGTTCGAGACCAAGGAGTTTGAGCTCTAAATATTGAAGCTTGAGCAGGTATTTGCCAGCTAACTGTGATCTAGGGAAGAGTGGTTTGCCCCTGATGGAGGGAACAGCATGGGCAAAGGTTTCGAGGCGTGGAATTGTGCTGTATACAATGGATATCATCTGGGGTCCTTTCCACCTTACTTCCATGTGACCTTCCTGGACACCCGCAGTGTTTGGTTTAATGCTGAGCTCAGACTTTCCCACATCTCTCACTGGTGAGACCGTGGCCCTGCACTGAGGCTGGCGCTGTGTCATCATCATGCCAGCATCTCTGTAGGCAGATCTGCCAGGGCAGAGGTTGGGAGGTCTGAGAGCATTAGCGGCCGATGACTCTGTTATTAAAACTGGAAAAAGGAAGGGAGAAATAACTTGGATTCTGCTGACAGCAGTGGTAATCCTTGTGAGTGTAATCAACTTGAAACAAGCAGGAACTTGTGATGTGGCCCCCCAAGAACATATCCCGGATGCTGGTTGGAGAGTCCCTCTGGATTTTAGTTGGTTGACAGGGAGTCCGAATGAGAAGGAAACAATCAAAATGAAAGACCTCGCAAGGACTGCTGAAAGTAACTCATCAAAGGTTGTGACTGGAAAAGCAAGTTGTGGGCCGGGCGCACTGACTCATCCCTGTCACGCAGTGACTCAGGAGGCCAAGATAGGAGGATTGCTTGAGGCCAGGAGTTCCAGACCAGCCTCGGCAACATAGTGAGACCCCTGTCTCTAAAACAATAAATAAATAAAAATTTAAAAATTAGCAGGGCGTGGTGGCTCACGCCTATAATCCCAGCACTTTGGCAGGCCGAGGCGGGTGGATCATCTGAGGTCAGGAGTTCAAGACCAGCCTGACCAACATGGAGAAACCCTGTCTACTAAAAATACAAAATTAGCTGGGTGTGGTGGTGCATGCCTGTAATCTCAGCTACTCGGGAGGCTGAGGCAGGAGAATCACTTGAACCCGGGAGGTGGGGGTTGTGGTTGTGTGACTTGGAGTGGATTGACATCTCTGTGCCTCAACTTCCCCATCTCTGAGCCTGGGATGATCACAGAGCCTACTTGTTAGAAAAGCAGTGAAATGAGATGAGTTCCTGTGAACGAAGCATAATGAACAGTGCCTGGCACCTAGTAGGTGCTTTGTGAGTGTTGGCTGTTGCTGCTGTGACCATGTTAGATACCGAGTTTCTATGTGGTGATGCTTCGCTAAGCACTGCACAAATACTATCCCATTATCCCTCTTCATGGTCCCCATGTTCTATATGAAGTTCCATTTCCTGGCACTTCCCCCCTAAGTGACTTCACTATATCCTGAAGTGCCAAGAAGATGCCCATTTAAGAGATTCTGAACCTGAGACTCAGAGAGGGCAGCTGACTGGCCCAATGACACACAGTGAAGAAACAGTGATGGCTGGATTGAATCCAACCTGAGGATTCAATCAAGGGAGGATTGGATTGAATCCAATCCTCCCTTGCAGCTTGGGAGGAGAAAGGCTGTCTCTAGCAGGGCAGGATCCCCAGGTGGAGGAAGGACGACTGGCTTCAGTTTCAGCAGTGCCACCTGGAGCTCCGGGTCTCTTTGGGTTCCCTGGGACCAAGGCCACTGAGGGTGCCCAGCTGGATGCCGACTGGCCTGCTGAAGAGATGACAGGAACACCTGTGGTTGCAAAAGCCTCCCTGGTGGGGCTGGCCAGCATCTTGGGCCGCGCGCGCCCCCCGGTGGAACAGCGCGGGATTGCGGGCGCTAGAGGCTCCCCATCACTGCTGAAAGGACACGCAGAAGAGTGTCAACCTTTTCCACCTGTTAACTAACCCATTATCCCAAAAGCACTGCCGCCATCTCACAGATAGAAAAACCGAGGACCGGGAAGGTAACGTCACACGTCCAGTGTGCACTGCCGGCCATGTCTTTTTTGATACAGGGTCTCTGTCGCTCAGGCAGAAGGGCAGTGGCATAATCACAGATCACAGCAGCCTCGACCTGAGCTCAAGCGATCTCCTGCTTCGGCCTCTCAACTACCTAGGACCACAGGCATATGCCAGCACGCTGGCTAATTTTTAGTGTTTTTTGTAGAGATGGGGCTTTGCCATGTTGCCCAGGCTGCTTTGAACTTCTGGGCTTGAGCTATCCACCTGTCTGGGTCTTCCAAAGTGCTGGTATTACAGGCATGAGCCACTGCACCCAGCCTTGTCCCTCTTTTGAATGGAATCCGTCCTAGCACCCTGTGGCAGACATGAGTTATGGAGAAAGCAAGTTTAAGACTTCAGGGTGTGGCGAAGGATCCAGATTCCAGATCCAGCCCACCAGTTGGAGCTTAGATTTCTTATGGAAATGGAAAGAACCTTCATGTCCGTGTGACTGAGGCTAGCCCGCATGGTCTGTCGCAAATGCAGAAGTGCAGCGGGTGGCACAATCATGGCTTACAGCAGCCTCTACCTGAGCTTAAGTGATCCTCCTGCTTCAGCCTCCCAAGAACCTAGGACCACAGGCATGTGCCCCAGGCATGGTCAGACTGTGGGGGTGCTATAATTGGAGGGCAGACACGTGGTCAGTTCTGAAGATCTGTCTGGGTGAGCGCTCTGATGAAGGGGCAGAGAGAGGCATGGAATTGGTGTAGGGTGATACCGTGGGGTGACAAGTCTTTGTCAGATGAGCATGGAGTGGGTGAGCATGCTGCAGGCCAGAGGAGGAGGAGATTATGAGGAGCTGGGCCCACAGAAGGAGGTGGATTTTGAGGGATGGATTGCTGTAGGCATAAAGAAAGGAAGTTCTGCTGGGCGTTGGCTTTCGCCTGTACTCCCAGCTACTCAGAGACAAAGGTGGAGGCGGGATGAATGCTTGAACCTGGAGTTTGAGATCAGCCCAGGCAATGTAGTGAAACCTCATCTCTAAAAGAAGTTTTCAGGCTGGGCACGGTGGCTCACACCTATAATTCCAGCACTCTGGGAGGCCGAGGCAGGCAGATCATGAGGTCAGGAGTTCAAGACCAGCCTGGCCAATATGGTGAAACCCCATCTCTACTAAAAAAATACAAAAAATAAGCCGGGTGTGGTGGCCTGTTTCTGTAGTCTCAGCTACTCCGGAGGCTGAGGTAGAAGAATAGCTGGAACCTGGGAGGCAGAGGTTGCAGTGAACTGAGATCGGGCCACTGCACTCCAGCCTGGGAGACAGAACAAGACTCTGTCTCAAAAGAAAAAAAAGTTTAAAAAAATTAGCCAGGTGTGGTAGTATACACCTGTGGTCTCAGCAACTCAGGAGGCTGAGGCAGGAGGATCGCTTTAGCCCATGAATTTGAGGCTGCAATGAGCTATGATTGTGCCACGGCACTCTAGCCTGGACAAAGAGCAAGACCCTGTCTCAAATAGATAGCTAGGAAGCTGTGGGGAATGGTCAAGAGGTGAGAGGGCTTAGTTTCTGTGGCTGGGCTCCTCCATGTGCAGGAGGAGCCTGTACTGCCAACAACTGTACTGCCATTGGCTCTGCCTACTACCTGCTTAGCAAGAGTGGGAAATAGGCCTTATATCGGGTGCTAACGTCAGCTGATGGATAACGCCCAAGTGGTGCAGTGTGTTGGAAAGGACTCTGAGACCACATCCGGGCCCAGAGGGAGATGATGCTATAATCAATTAGTGATGTCTGCCAACAGTACGGGTCAGGGAAGGGGGAGATACGCGTGTCAGATGCTTGCTAACCCTGGCTTAGTGGCTGTACTGCCAAACACACACACCCACGCACCAGAAGATGCTTTGGAAGACTTCATTTATGAGTCTCCAAATCTCAGAAATATCCCAGGAGCCCCAGAATTTATTACATATATGGTTCAACCAACAAAATGCTTTTCCTCTGTTTCGAAATCTCTTCATGGCTATTTATAACTAGCCTTCCTAGCTTCTTGAGGCTAGGTTCTTCTTCCGGGGTTGTGGTTTCCAAACTTTGTTGCACATTGGGATCACTAAGAGAGCTTTTCAAAACCTGGATATCCAGGTCACATCCCAGAAATTAAATCTCAATGCATGGGGCAGGGCCTGGGCATCAGTATTTTTTAAATAGACTTTACTTTTTAGAACAGTTTTAGATTTACAGGGAAATTGGAACGATGTACAGAGAGTTCCCATACACCCACACCCAGTTTCCAGCTATCATCACCATCTTGCGTTAGCATAGTGTGTTCATTAACATCAATGAGCCAACGTTGGCTCCTGTCTCCCTGTTCCCGGACCCGTGCTGTTGGCAGACATCACTAATCAATTATAGCACCATCTCCCTCTGGGCCTGGATGTGGTCTCAGAGTCCTTTTCAACACACTGCACCCCTTGGGTGTTATCCATCAGCTGGTTAGTAGTTTGAAAAACCTGGTCAAACTATTCCCGGTCAGGACCCAGGGCAAGATGAATAGTTCCCAAACGGCTGTATCCCCTGGGGATCTCTAAAAACGCTGACACCCAGACAATAGGGGGGCGTCCTAAAAATACCTGACCAAGACTATTCAAGATTGTCAAGCTCATCAAAAACAAGGAAAAGTCTGAGACTATATCCTGGATGGGACATAACGCTAAAACTGAGAAAATCGGAATAAACTATGAACTTTATTTAATAGGAACTTATCAATATTGGGAGGGTCAGGAAGGGTAACCCAGGGAGCAGCCTGAGCAAGCCCAGGAGGCTGGACAGCTTGTGTGGCAACAGTGACCTGCTGCCCTGGCACGTAGTTCCTGGGAGGGGACCCCCGTGCGCTCTAGGGCCTTGAGTTATGTGTGTGTCCAGGTGGGAACGAGTTGTTTATATAAAAATGAGTTAGCACCCTGAAGAGTAGAAGAGAAGTAATTTCTGTGGCCTGGTGATCTGTTGTTATAATGAACCACCCAGAACTTAATGGTGTAACACAGTCATGGATTCCATAGGTCAAGAAGCCAACCAGGGCTTCCTGGGTACAGCTCTTCTCTGCTGGGAGCCCTGAACAGCTGGGTGGGAATCATCTGGAAGCCTCATCACTTATGTCTGGTGCTGGGGCTGGGATGACTTGAAGGCTGGGCTCCCGGGACTGCTGACCAGAGCACCTGACTGAGGCCTCTTCTCAGGACCTCTTTAAACTCAGATGTCACCCCTGGGCGGGGCCTTCCCTGACCCCACATCTGCAGAAGGGCCCAGCCCCATTATTCCCTCATAGCACCCCCATTATCACACGCAGTGTCTTTTCCATATCTCCACCATCAGGGTGGAGGCTGTTGGCTGACTCATCTCTCCCCAACCAAATGAGAATTGCAGGACTGCAGGGCTCTTGACGCTCTTGTTCACCTTTGTGTTTTCAGCACAGAGTTGAAGCTAGGTAAATATTTGTTGAATTAGGGGCCGGGCGCGGTGGCTCATGCCAGTAATTCCAGCACTTTGAAAGGATCGCTTGAGGTGAGGAGTTCAAGACTAGCCTGGCCAACATGGTGAAACCCGTCTACTAAAAATATAAAAGTTAGCTGGGTGTGGTGGTGGGCGCCTGTAATCCCAGCTACTTGGGAGGCTGAGGCAGGAGAATCACTTGAACCCAGGAGGCAGAGGTTGCAGTGAGCTGAAATCATGCCACTGCACTCCAGCCTGGGCTACAGAGTGACACTCCATCTCAAAAAAAAAAGAATGAATGAATCCGAAGCTGAGGAAGGGAGACAGACACACACATAACTAACTAACCTGACAGAGGAGGGCGTGACTGGCTCTTCCTCCGCCGGGTGGTGGGGGGACTAGAAAGACTCATCTTGCCCTGGGTCCTGATCGGGGAGTAGTTTGACCAGGTGGAAGCGGGGACAGGAAGGGTGACCCAGGGAGCAGCGTGAGCAAGGCGGGGAGGCTGGACAGCTTGTGTGGCAATAGTGACTTGCTGGCCCTGGCACGTAGTTCCTGGGAGGGGACCCGCATGCACTCAGGGTGCCCATTCACCCACTCATCACTGAGAAGAGAGGAGAGTTCAGGGAGAAAATGGAGAATTTGGTTGGGGGGCAGAGTTCTGAGGGCAAAATCCCCTCGTAACTGCCTCAGAAATCCCTGGATCTGGGGATTCCTAAATGCCAGGCCTCCCGCAAGGCACTGGGGCACCTCGGGGTTTCTGAACCTGGATTTGCAGGCCCTTTCCCTGGGGATTCTGCATGGGGAGCTGGACCCAGAAGCCAGGCCAGGCAGGGATGGGGATTTCGTGACAAATGGTGGGGAGGAGGAGCTGCCCCTGCATCCCAGCCCTTCCTCGCCCAGAACGGTTGGTTGGATCATCCAGTTCTTCAAGCAGAACTGATGATACTGATTTTATTTTATTTATTTATTTTTGAGACAGAATCTTGCTCTGTCTCCCAGGCTGGAGCGGAGTGCCGTGATCTCGGCTCACTGCAACCTCTGCCTCCCGGGTTCAGGTGATCCTCCTGCCTCCGCCTCCTGAGTAGCTGGGATTACAGGCACTCACTACCACACCTGGCTAGTTTTTGTATTTTTAGTAGAGACGGGGTTTCGCCACGTTGGCCAGGCTGGTCTCAAACTCCTGACCTCTGGTGATCCGTCCACCTTGGCCTTCCAAAGTACTGGGATTACAGGTGTGAGCCACTGTGCCTGGACTGATGCTGATTTTAATGTGACATCTCATCACGTGCTCAGGCCACTTCCAGCTGCCTTCAATTCACACTCTGGGTATCAGAGATTTTCTTGTTTTTTTTTGTTTTTGAGATGGAGTCTCGCTCTGTCGCCCAGGCTGGAGTGGAGTGGTATGATTTTGGCTCACTGCAACCTCTGCCTCCCAGATTCAAGCGATTCTCCTGCCTCAGCCTCCCAAGTAGCTGGAATGATAGGCGCGATCTCCTGACCTTATGATCTGCCTGCCTTGGCCTCCCAAAGTGCTGGGATTACAGGCGTGAGCCACGGTGCCTGGTCCCTGAAGGTCTTATTATTCACATTATCTCACTGGATCCTTGCCATAACTCTGGGAGACCCACAGGAAACTGAGGCTTGTCGAAGGGAACTGACTTGGCCCTGGCTCCGACACTGGGCAGGTGGCACAGGTGGGGGCTCAATCCAGGGCTGCCAGGTTTCTGTTTTACCCACTGGTTTCCTTGTGCAGTATTCAGAAATGACCACAAGAGGGCAGGATGGAGGCAGTCTGTTTTCAACATTTTGTTTTTAATTTGCTTTTAAGCTGTTTTACATTGGGGCCTTCATTCCAAACGTGGAACATCCAGGTTTTCCATAACCACTTAGATTTTCATCTTTTTATGCAGCCCATTAATTTCGGTAGATGTGTCACTCAGCTGTGTCCCTCATCGGGCCCATGTTGTCAGTTTCTATTTTGTGAACCTGACGTCAGAGCTGCCCAGCTGAGCTTAGGATGTTTCTCTGCAGCTTTCACAGCCCTGGATGCCCCATTTATTTTCCTGGATGATATTTTTTCTTCTGGAGAAAGTATTTTTTGGGAAAAAAGTTTTGTTTTTGTTTTATTTCTAAAAAGAATGTGGGGTATGGATAGCCTAGCCCATAGTGAGAAACTTATGGATACAGAAACAGCATTTCTGTCTTAAGCAGATGTATTTCCAGAGATGCTGAATCTTATACTTGAACTTCGGGTCTCTTGAGAATAGGGAAATTTGTCATATTTCAAGCCTGGGCTCCGTGCCACCTCCTCCAAGAAGCCCTCCTGGGTGGCACCCTATCCTGTGACCCGTACCATTCCAGACCCTCTAGCCTCTCGTGCTGTAATTTATTTCCAAGTGCTTCTCTTACAGACTGTGAGCTCTGCTGAGGGCAAGAATCCTGCCTCATTCATGTCCCTAATGCTCCACACTTAAGCCTCAAGGCCTTTATTGATTGAGCACTTGCAGTCAGCCTGCTGGGTGCTTTTCTGACATCTGCTGTCTCCCTCACTGCCGCCCTGTGAGGGAGGAAATTATCATGACTGTTGTTGTTGTTATTCTCAGCCTTTCTTGATGTCTGAAGAAACTGAGGCACAGAGAAGAGAAGCAGGTTATCCTGGATGACACTGTTTGGCAGGGCGGGAGTTGGGATTTGAACCCCAACCTACCTGAGTGCAGATCCCTGCTCCTGGCAGCTTCCCTCCCAGCTTCTGGTAGGGCTCAGTTGTGTTCACTGACTGTGGGGGGGAACGCTCCAGCTGGGGTCTAGGCGCAGCTGGCCGTGCCCATGTCCAGGCGAGACCTTCTGTCTTGTTTCTTCCTCCTTTTCCCTCCCCTGGCACGGCTGGCTCTTCCTCCTCCTCTTCCTTTTCCTCCTCTCTTTCCTCTTCCTCCCTCTTCCCTCCCTCCTGTACTTTTTTTCTCCTCTTTTTCCTATTCTTCCTCCTCTTCTTCCATTTTTATCTCTTCCTCCCTTTTCTCCTCCTTCTGCCTTTTTTTTTTTTCTCTAAAATTGAGACAGCGTCTGGCCATGTTGCCCAGGCTGGTGTTGAACTCCTGGGCTCAAGTGATCCTCCCACCTCAGCCTCCCGAAGTGCTGGGATTACAGGCCTGAGCCGCTGCACCGGGCCTCCCCTTCCTATTCTTTCTCCTCTTCCTCTTCCACCTTTATCCCTTCCTCTCTTTTCTCCTCCTCCTCTTCTTTCTTGCTTTCTTCTTCTTCCTCCTCCTCCAGTAGCTTACTGAGATATAATTTACAGACGATAAAAAATTCACTCATGTGAAGTGTCCCATTCCATAATTTTTACTGAATGAACGAAGTTGTCCAGCGATTACTCTCTTGCCCGAAACACTGTCCTCACCCCAGAAGGAAGCACTATAGCGATTAGCAGGCACTCCCCCCGACTACCCCGTCCGGCGCGAGCCCCTGGTAAGCACTCGTCTGCGGTCTGTCCGGGCAGCCTTGCCTTTTTTGCACGTTTCCTGTCAGTGGGCTCACGCAGCATGGTTGTGTTGTGTCTGGCGGTTTTTTACGCATCCGAGTTGGTTGCGTCAGGACTTAGGCTTTTGTGCTGGGCTGGCCCCTTCTTGCTGAGTCCTGTCTTCGCTGACCCCACCTACCCCCACTGCCCCTCCTTGTGGTGGGGAGATCCCACTGGGACCAGAAGGGCAGTTGCTGGGTCGGGCTGGGAATTGAGAGGATGAAAAATGTGCTTGCTGTTTTTCCTCGCTCCCTAGTTACGTGTTTTAAGTGATTTCTGTCGTGCTGTAGCTGATAACACTCTTCAGGGCTCTGTCCTGGGATTGGCTCAGAGCTGCCTTGTTTGGGGCAGATAACCCCCCTTTCTGATGGGCTCGCCCCAGTTTGGGCTCCCTCTTACTGCTCTGCTAGCCAGGGTGGCCGAACTGGATATGCCATTGTTACCAGAAAAGAGGGTCTTGAAACGGATCCCAAGAGAGGGTTCTTAGATTTGGTACAGGAAGGAGTTCAAAGTGAGTTCTGGAGTGCAGTGAAAAGGGATAGTTTATTGAAAGCTACTCTGTCACAGAGTAGAGCATCCTCAGAAAATGAGAGGAAGACCCCCCCACTCCGGGTTTGTTTTTTAAGTTTTTCTTTTTTTTGTTTTGAGATGGAGTCTCGCTCTGTTGCCGGGCTGGAGTGCAGTGACGTGATCTCGGCTCACTGCAACCTCCGCCTCCTGGATTCAAGCGATTCTGCTGCCTCAGCCTCCCGAGTAGATGGGACTACAGGCACGCGCCACCACACCCGGCTAATATTTTGTATTTGTAGTAGAGACGAGGTTTCACCATGTTGGCCAGGCTGGTCTCGATCTCCTGACCTCGTGATCTGCCTGCCTCGGCCTCCCAAAGTGCTGGGATGACAGGCGTGAGCCATCACGTTGGGCCATTTTTAAGTTTTTCTTATAGAGGGGTGTTGTCTTTGTAAAAGCTAAGCTAAGCTGTGTCCGCCTGCAGGGGAGCGCACGGCATGACAAAATTTATTACTTTATTGATTTAAAGAAAATGTGGCACATAGACACCATGGAATACTACTTCAGCCACAAAAAAGGGAAGGAAATAATGTCTTAATGTCTTCTGCAGCAACTTAGATGGAGCTGGAGACCATTATTCTAAGCGAAGTAACTCAGGAGTGGAAAACCAAATCTTACATGTTCTCACTTATAAGTGGGAGCTAAACTCTGAGCATGGAAAGGCCTAAGAATGATGTAGTGGAATTTAGGGATTGGGGGGAAGGTTGGGAGGGGATGAGGGATAAAAGACTATACGTTGGGTACAGCGCACACTGCTTGGGTGATAGGTGCCTTAAAAATCTCAGAAATCATCGCTACACAATTCACCCATGTAACCAAAAACTACCTATCCTCCCAAAAACGATTGAAATAAAAAACCATCTTGAAAAGCAAAACAGAAACCATCCTTGACAATTTTAGTGAGTATTCCAAAGCCGAACTATAATTATCTTGAAAGCATGGACTGTTACGGGTATGGGGACGTCTGGACTCTGCTGATACAGGAGTGTGTCCTTGTAGGTATCTTGAATGTTTTAGTTTTTTTTTGAGACGGAGTTTTGCTCTTGTTGCCCAGGCTGCTTTTCGATGGTGTGATCTTGGCTCACCACAACCTCTGTCTCCCGGGTACAAGCGATTCTCCTGCCTCAGCCTCCCTAGTGGCTGGGATTACAGGCATGCACCACCACACTCGGCTAATTTTGTATTTTTAGTAGAGATGAGATTTCTCCATTTTGGTCAGGTTGGTCTCGAACTCCTGACCTCAGGTGATCTGCCCTCCCAAAGTGCTGGGATTATAGGCGTGAGCCACTGTGCCCAGCCTGGGTTTTTAGTCTTAAGATGGAGTTGAACTAAACATGGCGTTACTCTGGCTCCCATTTCCCTAACACCCCCAGGCACTCACAGCTAAGGTTGTTTTTTTTTTTTTGAGACGGAGTCTCGCCCTGTCACCCAGGCTGGAGTGCGATCTCAGCTCACCGTACCCTCCGCCTCCTGGGTTCAAGCGATTCTTCAGCCTCAGCCTCCCGAGTAACTGGGATTACAGGCATGTGCCACCACACCTGGCTAATTTTTGTATTTTTATTATAGTAGAGATGGGGTTTCGCTATGATGGCCAGGCTGGTCTCAAACTTCTGACCTCAGCTGACCACCTTGGCCTCCCAAAGTGCTGAGCTTACAGGTGTGAGTCGCTGCGCGTAGCGTAAGATGTGTCCTGGGCTCCGAACACTTTGTACCTTCTACCTCATTCATGCCTCCCAGCACCCCTGCGGGGCAGACACTGTCATCATACTCATTTTACACAAAGGAGTGGGGGCCCAGAGAGATTAAATAACCAGCTAGACAGTGTGGGGACCAGGCAATCTAACTCCAGCCACACCTTTCCCCGGCCCAGGGATGCCTCTGTAACACACCGCATTCTCTCCCTAGGCCTCAGTTTCCCCCTTTGGGAACCTATTCTGTTCTGTCTGTGCCCTGACCTTTCAAAGAATCATAAACTGCTTGAAGCTGGGCACATTTCTGGCTTCCCTGGGTCCCCTGTGGTAGCTGATCATGCCTAGATCTAAAGATGATTTCATTGTGAGCAAGACTGTTGCTGGGACAACTGGGAGTTCTGTGCCTTTTGGGGAACGGTTACAGAGCACCTACTAAGCCCTGGGCTGGTGCCCGGCCCTGAGACCACAGAGATAACCTGGGACTCAGGCTTTGCCCGTGGGGAGCTCCCAGCCCTGTGAGGAAGACAGGCTGTCCTCACCCAGCACATCCTACTGTTCCTGAAGAGAGGGTGCAGTGACTCATATTTTGCTATTTGCATTAGGCTTAAAAGATGGTTGAACTGGCCGGGCGAGGTGGCTCACGCCTGTAATCCCAGCACTTTGGGAGGCCAAGACGGGCGGATCACAAGGTCAAGAGATTGAGACCATCCTGGCCAACATGGTGAAACTCCATCTCTATTAAAAGTACAAAAAGCCAGGCGTGGTGGTGGGTGCCTGTAGTCCCAGCTGCTCCAGAGGTTGAGGCAGGAGAATCGCTTGAATCTGGGAGGGGGAGGTTGCAGTGAGTCAAGATTGTACCACTGCCCTCCAGCCTGGGTGACAGAGGAAGACTCTATCTCAAAAAAAAAGATGATTGAACTTCCACAGAAGGAAAAGGTATTCCTGGCAAAGGGCCCTGCCTGGGCAAAGGCAGGGAGGCTGAGCATCCGTGTGTGGCACTGGTTTGGCGAATGGGCAGTGAAGGCCGATGCAGGAATCGAGGCTGCTGGCCACAGATGCGCTGAGGATGGATGACACGCCGGTGGGGCTGAGCACCTGAAAATAAAAGGGTGTCAGCTCCCAGTGCAGGGCCCGGCACACAGTAGGCCCACAGGGAGAGCGTGAGGAATGCGTGGCCGCCTGGGCTCCTGGAGGGTAGTATTTTGGATGTCCGGGCTGAGGGATGTGGAAGGAATGTCACTGAACCATTCCCCAGGTGGCACATGCCATTCCTGCTCCGTCCCCACACAGGAATGCAGGCCAGCAGGCCGGAAGATGGCCTTGCTACATGCGGGTCTTCTGACGCTTCAATGTTGGTTAGTAACTAATTCAAATAAAACAAAATAGCGCACCACCTTCCTCTTCCCCCCCCAAAAAAAAACAACACTCAAACAAAATTATGCCTAAGAGGGGTACCACTTTTCAACCTTTTGTTTTTTAGAATTATTATTTTTTATAGAGACGGCATCTTACTATGTTGCCCAGGCTGGTCGTGAACTCCTGGGCTCGAGTGATCGTCCCACCTTAGCCTCCCAAAGTGCTGGGGTTACAGGCACCCCGCCTAGCCCTCTGTTTTCCTTGTGAACGCTGATGTTGATTTTAACAACCTTCTCATCTTTAAAAAAAAAAGAAATAGATGGTGCTGGGTGTGGTGACCCATAGCTGTAATCCCAGCACTTTGGGAGGCCAAAGTGGGCGGATCACTTGAGGCCAAGAGTTTGAAACTAGTGTGGACAACATGGTGACACCCCGTCTCTCCTAAAAATACGAAAGTTAGTTGGGTGTGGTGGCGACATGCCTGTAGTCTCAGCTCCTTGGGAGGCTGGGGCTTGAGAATCACTTGAACCCAAGAGGCGGAGGTTGTAGAGAGTTGAGACTGGCCGCTGCACTCCAGCCTGGGCAACAGAACGGGATTCTGTCTCAAAAAAAAAAAAAAAAAAGATGAGATGTTTTTACTAAAAGCTAAACCTTCCCTGTGAATTCACAGGGTTCTTTGCACATTAAATGTACTTTAGAATGAAGGAATGAATAGTATCAGGAAGAGCTGCCCAAGGACCAGGGGTAGCCAGGTGTGGCCCCAGGAGGTGGGGAGCCAGGCTGGCCAGGCTTGGGCCTTCAGTGAGCTGAGCGGTGAGGAGGGACTGGAGGAGGAGCAACAGAATGAGGAGTTAGGCCAACCGAGGAGCCCTGGGTCCCTGTGGCTTGGGCCACCCAGAGCCTGAGCTGGGGGCTGCTGTGGACCAGGATGGTCAGATCCTAAGCTGAAATCCCCAGCATGGACGGGAGCTGCCCAGGTGAAGAGGAAGGGGGTGTATTCATCTCCAAGGGCTGCCGTAGTGAGCTAACACACACCCAGTGGCTTAAAACACTGGAAAGCGATTCTTTCGCAGTTCTGGAGGCCGGAAGTCTGGAATGAAGGTCGCTCTGGTCCCTGCCTCTGTCTTCACGTGGCCTTCTCTGTGTTCTCTTCTGTATCGCATGAGAACACCTGTCGTTGGATTTAGGGTCCACCTGGGTGTCTTAGTCCATTTGAGCTGCTGTAACAAAATAACTGGAGACTGGGTACTTGATAAAAACAGAAATGTGCGTCTCACAGTTCTGGAGACTGGGAGGTCTGGGATCGAGCTGCCATCTGCTTTGGTTTCTGGCAGGGACCTGCTTGCTTGTCGATGGCGTCGTCTAGGTTTCCTCATGCGGAAGTGCGGGAGGGGATGGAAGGAGAAAGCTCACCCCTTCAAGCCGTTTGATTTTTGTTTTTAAATTATTTTTATGATTGTTTTTAGAGACAGGGTCTGGCTCTGTCATCCTGGCTGGAGTGCAGTATTGCAGTCACAGTTCACTGCAGCCTCGAACTCCGGGGCTTGAGCAATCCTCCTACCTCAGCCTCCCGAGGAGCTGAGACCACAGGCACATACCACCACACCAGGCTAAGTTTTCTATTTTTTACAGGCATGGGGTCTTGCAATGTTGCTCAAGATGGTCTTGAACTTCTGGCCTCAAGAAATCCTCCCACCTAGCCTCACAAAATGCTGCGATTACAGGCGTGAGCCACCATGCCTGACCTCAAGCCCCTTTATATGGCCGTCAGTTCCATTCATGAGAGTGGAGCTGTCTCAACTAATCACCTTGCAAGGGTTCCTCTTCTTAACACCCTCATTTGGGAATTCACTTCCAGCTGATGAAGTTCGGAGAGACACATACATTCAAACAATAGCCCCGGGGAATCCAGGATGATCTCATCTTATGACCCTTAAACTCAATACATCTGCAAAGACCATTTCCAAATATGGCCACATTTGCAGGTTCCAGGTGGATGTATGTTTTTAGGGTTCTCCATTCAACCCACTTTGGGGAGGAAGCCTGCTTTTGACAGCATGGGCAAAGCCTTTGTGGGTGCCTGGCTCACAGGGTGGGGTCCAGTGGTGGGAGGTGCACGGGGACCTGGGGTGGGAGGGGGCAGGTTGGATTTTCTCCCAAGAGCAATGGGGAAACCAGGGAAGGCATTCAAGATGTGTGTGTGTGACGTGGCTTGGTCACATCTGTGCTTGCGGGTGGCCCCTGCCGTGAAGGCCCCTAGGGGCGGGAAGAGAGACACCGTTCCACGTCATCAACCGCTGGCTCCTGACGCAGCCACACTCCCGGCTGCCTGGGCCCACAGGGCAGGGTGGTGGCCAGGGCGGCCAGAGCAGGATAACCAGGACTGGGCACTGGGGGCAGCTTCTCCTGGGGCATGGCCTGGTGCCTTTGACCATTGCTGGCTGGGAGATGGGGACTTGGGGGTTTCCATCTTTGGCACCTGCCCAGCACCCCACCCCCTACCCCCATCCCCTGCCTGGTCTTAGATTGGCTCTGTCTCCACCTTGGACTCACTGGGTGTCAGACTTTTGAATGTCTCTTTTCATTCTTAGCCCCCTGCCCTATCGCCAGTGTCCCTGCCCCCTCCAGCTTTCTCCCCAGCTCTTCCTGGTGCTCTTCATCCCTGCCCGCCTCCTGGGCTGTCTGTCTCGCTTGCTTTTTCCGACTTCCTTTGGGGTTCATCCCTTGCCCTGCCTGTGTCGCTCCCCCATCGGAGCCCCTACCCTACCCGTCTCCCTCCTCTCCCTCCACGTCTCCTGTCTTTCTCTCTCCTCCTTTCTCCCTCTGTGTTCCCTGTCATGCCCTTCCCTCCCTGTCTAATGCCTTTCCTGCCTATAACTTCCTTCTCCTTCCTCCTGCCTTCCTCTCTCTGCCCTGTGCCTGGCCTGCCATCCTCTCTTCCTCTCTTCATCCACCTGTCTCTGGCATCCCATCTGCCCCTTCTAGCCCCTTTCTCTCCAGGCCCTTCTCCATCCTGGGCTGATGGGTGACCAGACAGTCAGCCCTGAGCAGCCTACACGCTGACGGTGGCCCCTGTCAGCTGAGGGGTGTCAGGAAGGCCCTGGCAGGCCCCTGTGTGTTTACGGTAACAGTCATTCAGTAGGGCATCCACACGTGCCGCATGTCCCACTGTTCCGTTAGTCCCTCATTGAGCACGGCCTAACCCCAGACTTGACAGTCATCGGCCAGTCAGCCAGGACCCACAGCACCAGGGGCAGAGCCAGGCAGCAGTCACCATCCCTCCAGCGGTATTGCCAGTGCAGAGGGCCCAGCCCCTTCACCGCACTTTTGTGAGTCAGCAGGACCCAGTGCTCTGGCTGTACTGTCAGCTGGTGAGCAGGGCTGGCTTTTCAGCTATACTGTCTGCCAGTCAGGGAGCAGGGCTGGCCTTCTGGCTGTACTGCCCGGGGGCAGGGCGACCTTCTGACTGTGCTGCCGGGGGGCAGAGTGGGGAGCAGGACCGGCCTTCCGACTGTGCTGCCAGGGAGCAGGACCGGCCTTCCGACTGTGCTGCCGGGGAGCAGGGTGACCTTCCGACTGTGCTGCCGGGGAGCAGGGTGACCTTCCAGTTGTACTGCCAGGGAGCAGGGAGACCTTCTGACAGGCAACAGGGCAACCTTCCGACTGTGCTGCCAGGGAGCAGGGCCGGCCTTCCGACTGTGCTGCTGGGGGGCAGGGTGACCTTCCGACTGTGCTGCCGGGGAGCAGGGTGACCTTCCGACTGTGCTGCCGGGGAGCAGGGTGACCTTCCAGTTGTACTGCCAGGGAGCAGGGAGACCTTCTGACAGGCAACAGGGCAACCTTCCGACTGTACTGCCAGGGAGCAGGGAGACCTTCTGACTGTGCTGTCAGGGAGCAGGGTGACCTTCCGACTGTGCTGTCAGGGAGCAGGGCGACCCTCCGACTGTGCTGTCAGGGAGCAGGGCGACCCTCCGACTGTGCTGCCGGGGAGCAGGGTGACCTTCCGACTGTGCTGTCGGGGAGCAGGGTGACCTTCCGACTGTGCTGCCAGTCCCTGGCTCTTCATCGCTGGGGCCAACCCCTGACTATCAGGCAGCGAGCAGCTGAGACCTACTGCCTGCTGGGAGTGGGGCGCTGAGAATCGTTAAAACCATAGGCCTGCCTCTGAAGAGCTTTGAAGCTACCCTGTGGTTTTCTCAGCTGCTGCACCCAGCACCCTCTCCTTGTTTGAGTGAGTTTCCTGTTAGTTGCTCTGCCTGGCGTTGGGTGGTGGGCCTGAAGGATGCAGCACAGATGGGCCCAGGCTGTTGCTGGGGCAGTCAGTGTGCAGAGCTCCAGGCTGAGGCCAGAGCCCAGTGCAGAGCCTGGGGCTTCTCCCCAGTGCCTCCGTGAAGCCCTCCTCCACCTCAGTCTTCCCCTCTCAGTGGTGGGAAGGGCTTTGCCTTGGAAGCACAGCTCACCTGCATCCGGCACTCACTCCCCCAAGTCTCTGGGTTGTGGCATTGGCTGATGGGGACCTGGAGTTGAGTAGGGGACCCAGGTGCGTCCGGCTTGGGTTTGCATCCCTGTCTCACTGTTTAGCAGCCGCTTACCTCAGCAAGCTCTGTTTGTCCCTGTGAGCCTTGGTTTCCTCATCTGGACGGTGGAGATGATGATACTGCCCTCATGATATGACCATGAACAGGAAACTAGATGCTTTGGCAGGATTCTACGTCATTGGATCCTCAAAGCCCTGAATGCAGGGGTAATCCATCCCATTTTACAGAAGGGGTAACTGAGGCTTGCTAAAGGAAGATCAGGTGACTTGCTGAAATCATACTCTTTTGAAGGAAACATCTAGGAAAGTTTGCCTTGGGTTTGCCCTAGGTGTGCTTTAATATGCATTTTAATCTCTGAGAATTGACGCACCCCTCATTGGCTACCTGGTGCAGCTGGCAGCTGGTGCCTTGGGGAGCTGATCCCTCCCTTCCTCAGCACCCCTCTCCCCATGCTGGGCTAGGTGCCTACAGGAGGGGATGGTCCCAGGACTCGTGGCTGGGAGGCCCAGGTTCCAGCCTTGCCTGAGTTACCAACTCACCATGTGACCTTGGCCAAGTCCCTTGACTTCTCTGTACCTCAGTTTCCCTCTCTGTAAAATGAGGATGGCCACACCTTCCTTCTAGGAGGGATCAGAAGCTTAGCTGAGTTTAAAAGGAACGTGACTGACATCAGAGGAGCCCTGTGAACCAATGGGATCCTGGGTTGATTTCCTTCCCTTTAATGAGCGGCGGGGCCTCCTTCTCCTTATGTGGTTTGCGGAGGAGGAACCACACACACTTGGGCTCACACGCACAGCACATAGTCACACCCACACATGCACAAAACACAGTTGTATGCACACACACTTGACGCACATAAAAGCGCATACACTCACACTCCTTCACACATATACACACACTCTCATGCAAGCTCTCTCTCTCTGTCTCTCTCTCTCGTTCAGTTCCCGGGCATCCCCTTCTCTCTTCTTGCCTTCTTGCTGTGCAATTGAAAAGTCTCCATGCCTAGGGCTCCTGGGAGGGTGAGGGTCCAGGCAGCTGGGTTCAGAAGGAGCCGCCCCTGGACCCGCCCCACTGGACGAGAGGCCAGAGATGTCCGGGGCGGAGCTCATGGGACTGAGCGGTGGCTTCTCAGTCCCCCAGGCAGCCATAGCCATCAGTGGAGCCGTCTGGCTGGTCCCCTGGCTGTAAGCCGCCTTCTGAATGATTTATGCCATCTTGAACTTGACTCCAGCGTGACAAGAGGAGTGGGAAGAGCCTCCCTCACTAGAGAAAAACTGGAAGCCTGCACCGTGCTTACTGCATAACCTCTGGGTGCCGGAAATGGAGTATTACTACTGCCCCAGGCTGCTGAAGCTCTTGCGCTACCTCTGGGTGAGTGCAGGCTCCAGGATGGGTCACCTCCTTTCCCTCTCCTCCTGCTTTGCCAACTTTGCTTTTTGGCTGTGTCTGGTTCGCAGTGTCTCTGTTTTCTTTAAGAAATGGTGGAGTTTACAAGGAAGAGAGAATGATGGGGAAAGGGGAAAAGGGCTGGGTGTGGGAGGCAGAGCAGGTTTGTAGGAAGAGCTGAGACTCCTGAACAGGAATGCAGATCCTGGGTCCGGTCCTCAAGAGAACAGGAAAAACGAGAACCACGTCTGAGTTTTTCAGAAAGCGACATTTATTTGATTTAAAGGACGATTCTTTATTCTGAAATTACATCCCTCTTGCCTTTGTGTGTGTGTAAGAATGCCCCTCTTCTATGGGATGAAAATAATAGAGTTTGATTTCCTTTTCCCGAGCCTAACACGGTGATATAGAAGGAAGTTGGGACCCCTCCTCCCAACACACACACTGTGCTCTCTCCTCTGTATAACAGAGGAAAAAAACCGGGACATTTTCTGATGAGATGTCAAAATTGGGGAACCTGTGCAGAAGTGCTTCGTGGGGTATAAAATGCTTTCAGCTCTCACTTTGACTCTGCGACTGGTTTGCTCTCTGTGGCTGGGCAAGTTACTTCCCTCCTCTGGGTTTCTGTTTCCTCCTCTGTGAAACTAAGGAGTAGGTGGAGGTGATTCTGGGTTGTGTGACATCCATCAGGACTCTGGGCATAGAGGGGCTTATCGAACAGTTGTCTCAGGCTGGTCTCAGAGTTTTCCAGAATAACTGCCGCTGGTTTCAGGACACCCAAAAGGGAAAGTCTTAGGAAATATTATCTTTCCCGTTGCTGAATGTTTGCAAATACTTCAGATGCCTTCTTGCCCAGAGAATTTTCCAGTGCTCCTAAAAATACAGCTTTAGGAAACATTGCTTTTCAGCTGCCAGTCCCAGAGTGTCTCACCTCCCTCCTGAGCCCCCCGGAGCAGCTGGGAAACAGGAGATCCTTCCAGTCTCTGTTGTTCAGCCATTGGCATATGACCATTCTCGTATCATAAATGTAAGGCAACATTGATTGATTGATTGACGGATTGATGTTTTAATTACGAAAATAATGCATATGCATGGTGAAAAAAAAAGCATGGAAAATTCAGACGGGCACAAAGAAGAAAAGACGTCTCCAATAATCGTTTTTTTGGAATTCTGTGTTTTGCAAGATCTGGATAACCTTGATGTGCCTGCCTGCGTGTTGGGCTCTGGGCTTGGTGCTGGAGGTGCAGCGATGACTCAGATACAGTCCATAATCCCCAGAACTTAGAGCTCGGTGTAGGTGTTGAGCTCATCCACAAATGGCTACGATCTTATGTTCAGTCAGCACACATTTTCCAGCAGCAGTTTGGAACCAGCCGCAGGTACTTGGAATATAGGAGCGAGACAGCATGGTCCCCTGACCACATGGAACTTAGTCTGGTGAGAACTTGGTCTTTGCTCAAGGAACTGAAACAAAGACCAGGGATATGTTAGGATGGGAGTGGTGCACAGTGCCTGAGGGGACACGGTCTCATTGGGCTACGGGGGCCAGGAGAGTATTCCCAGGGAAGCTGAGCACTGGAGGAGGCATAGGAGCTGGCATTTGATGCTAGGATAGGTGTCCAGGGAAATGTGTGCCAGGCAGAGGGAACAGCATGTGCAAAGGGCTGGGCTGGGCTGGGTGTCAGAAAGAGCAAGAGCCCGTGGCATGCCCATGGCACTTTCCAGGTATGGGCATAAGCTCAGCCTGGCCAGTAGGGGCTGGGCGGGGATGCTCTCAGCCTCCTAGGGGGAGCTTTGTGGAGTGGACAGAGTCACAGCTCCTCACCTGACTGTGTCCCACCTCTCTAGTGACCTTGGACTAGTCTTTTCCTCTTTAAGCCTCAGTTTCCACATCTGGACCATGAAGAGGTAGGGTGAGGCAGTTCAGAAAGGCTTTCCTAGATGTGATAGTGAGAGAGACTTCCATTTGGCCACTGCTTTCTGTGGGTGACTAGGTCATGGGATTGAGGAGCCACACAGGCCCACTGCTGGTTTTGCAAATCACCCACAATTTCTCTGTCCCTCTGAGCCACTGAAGACAGCCTGGCGCATGTGTTAACAAGACCAGGGTCTTGGATTAGCCCTGGTGTCTGCACTCCTAAGTTGGAAACTCTTGCTTGACGTCTCAAGGAAGCTTGGGAATGTGGACCTGGATTCTGAGGAAACCCTGTAGTCTTGGGAAGTCCACTTTAGCTTGTTGGGGTGATTCCTTTGAAATTTCTAACTCATTTCTGAAACTTAGAAGTTGCTCCGAGAATGTCAGCTCCTCCTGCTTCCCAGGAGAGAAGTAAGCAGCTAACAAGGAATGATTGCAGAGAGCCAGGTGGAGGTGCCAGCTGCCTGCCACTCCCGTAGCTTGGCATAATTGATAACATGCATTCATCCATCATTTCTTCAGCATGCCCCCTCCTCACTGTACCAGGGCCCTGGTATTGCCACCTCTTCACTAGAGTCTTCCCTAGTGAATGACCTCCTTCCCTTCAACATTCTTTGTCCTATTACTCAACCTTTTTGTTTGTCTGTTTTTAGAGATAGAGTCTCACTCTGTCACCCAGGCTGGAGTGCAGTGAACGATCATAGCTCACTGCGGCCTAGTCCTCCTGGGCTCAAGGGATCCTCCCGCCTCAGCCTCCCAAAGTGCTGCCACCACACAGCCTGCAGTTTTTTTTGAAGTTTCAAATGAACTTCAAAAAGTTGTATACATTTAAAGTGTGCAATCAGATGTTTTGGTATATGTACATATACACAGTGAAATTATTACTGCCGTCAGTCATATGAACATACCTGTCTCCTCTCGCCACTACCTTTTATTTAAAAACTGGTAAGAGCACCTGAAACCTGCTGTCTCAACAGGTTTCCAGTATGTTACACAGTCCTCTTAACTGTAGCCACCATGCTTCACATCTCTAGACATGTTCATCCTTTAGAGCTGCAACTTTGGACTCTTTAACATCTTTCCATTCCTCGCCTACACCTCCCTGCCTCGTTCTGTTTTTATGTATTTGACTATTTTGGATTCCGCGTATAAGTGAGAGCATGTAGTATTCTGTCTTTCTGTGCCCGCCTTATGTCACGTAGGATAATATCCTCCAGGTTCAATCATGTTGTTGCAAATAACAGGGTCTTCTTTTTAAAAGCTGTATAATCTATTTGTGTGTGTTGATACATAGTGAGAGTATATCTATTATTGAATATATCTATAAAGAAATTGGCCGAGCATGGTGGCTCACGCCTGTAATCCCAGCACTTTGGGAGGCCAAGGTGGGCAGATCACAAGGTCAGGAGGTCAAGATCAGCCTGACCGACATGGTGAAACCCCGTCTCTACTAAAAATAAAAATAAAAAAAATTAGCTAGCTGTGGTGGCACGTACCTGTAATCTCAGTTACTCAGGAGGCTGAGGCAGGAGAATTGCCTGAACCCAGGAGGTGGAGGTTGCAGTGAGCCGAGATCGAGCCACTGTGCTCCAGCCTGGGTGACAGAGCGAGACTCCGCCTCAAAAAAAAAAAAAAAAAAAAAAAAATTGAGGGCTGGGCATGGTGGCTCATGCCTGTAATGCTAGTGCTTTTGGAGGCTGGGGAGTGAGGATCCCTTGAGGTCAGAAGTTTGAGACCATTGTGGCTAACATGGCAAAACTACATCTGTACTAAAAATACAAAAATTAGCTGGGCATGGTGGCCTGCGCCTGTAATCCCAGCTACTCTGGAGGGTGAGCAGGAGAATCGCTTGAACCCAGGAGGTGGAGGTTGCAGTGAACTGAGAGAGCACCATTGAACTCCAGCCTGAGCAAGGCTCTGTCTCAAAAAAAAAAAAAGAAGAAGATTGAGGGGCACATATATATGTATACACACACATATATATGGAAACATGTTTCCATGAAACATGAAAAATTCAGAAGAGTACAAAGAAGAAAATAAGTATCTGATAATCTGTATTTTTGAATTCTGTGGCTCACAAGAACATCTATCATCTATATGTCTATTTAACTATGTAAATTTTGTGGTTCACAAGTCTGTCTATTTGTCTGTCTATCTGTTCATGCATTCATCCATCCATGCCACAATTTCTTTTTTTTTTTTTAATTTCCTTCATTTTGTTTTTATTATAGCATGTTTGCTTAACTTACAGCAAGCAGAAAATAAGCTGGGTCTTGTTTTGATCCAAACATTGATGTTTTAAAGGTTGTACACAACATTTGTTAAAAAGAACATATAAAAATACCTTTTTAGAAGCCTCTATGAGAAAGAAAATACAAAGTTTAACCCCACAACTTTCCTCTTTTCTAGAACTGCAAACTGCTGCTACAGTTTTAAATAGGCTTTTTGTTGTTTGAACTATACATCCAGGAAAATCTAAAAAAATTAAAGAAACGTGCATAGAAATGATTGCGTAGCAGAACATGAACATTAACTGCAAACAGTAAAGAAATGGAAGTTAGAAATACTGTCAGATATACAAAGGTTCTAGAATAATCGATCCTTTAAACACATTCCACAAACAGTATTTAAAATCCATCGTTTTATTCTTTACAGGCAAAGCCTAGATTCCAGAAACCAAAACTGAAAAAAGTAATCCTCTAAAAGGAATTGTTTCTCCATAATTCTTACTTATATCTGTAAGCAAGCAATCTGATTTTTAAAGATGCTAGCTTTTTATTCTGAAATGAAATTGGACATGTCAAGTCACTTTTGTCCCCAAAACGATCTTTCAGAGAAATACTAGAAATTACAAATGTTTAAGGGTATTACTTCATTTTTAGTTAGGTACTACACGGGTAATCAAAAACTCAGATGTGACTTAAAACTGACTAATCCTTTTTCCAAAATTATTTTAAATTTCATGGCACCACAGAATCGCCTAGAATGAGTGTTGTCTTTCAGCTTGCCTCATATTAAATAAACAGGCGTGAAAAGCAGGCCTCGCTCATAAAGAGGCAGGCAAATTTTGATAGAAGAATGCATAGGCCAAGTGCTGTAAGCATCAAAAAATTTCAGTTCAGGCCGGGCGCGGTGGTTCACGCCTGTAATCCCAGCACTTTGGGAGGCCGAGGCGGGTGGATCACAAGGTCAAGAGATCGAGACCATCCTGGTCACCATGGTGAAACCCCGTCTCTACTAAAAATACAAAAATTAGCTGGGCATGGTGGCACATGCCTGTAGTCCCAGCTACTCGGGAGGCTGAGGCAGGAGAATTGCTTGAACCCAGGAGGTGGAGGTTGCGGTGAGCTGAGATCGTGCCATTGCACTCCAGCCTGGGTAACAAGAGCGAAACTCTGTCTCAAAAAAAAAAAAAAAAAAAAAAAAAAATTTCAGTTCTTTTACACTATGCACACACACGCACAGAACCTACTTTGAAACAATTTACTCCCTTCTAACAGCAGTAAGAAAACTAAGCAATATTATGGTCAACAATGCTCCTTAAACTTTAGAATAACTGCATAAGAATATTCCTTTATCCTTAAAATTATTTTTGCCATCATCGACCTGCTCAAATTTTAAGATAAGTTTTTGTGTTTTCTATGTTCCAAATCTTCACAGGAACCAGAAAAAAAGCAGTGAAGGCTCCATGTTTCAGTCAAAAACTCAATCTCCCTGAAAATATGACCTAATCCAGCTGGCATCATTCCCCAAGACAGTGGGGTTAACAAAAGAACTAATCCACACTTCATCATAAGTAATTCTCATGGGCCTAGACATTTTTTTTTTTTTTTTTTTTTTTGAGACAGAGTCTCACTCTGTCACCCAGGCTGGAGTGCAGTGATGCAATCTTGGCTCACTGCAACTGTCACCTCCCAGGTTCCAGCAATTCCCCTGCCTCAGCCTCCCAAGTAGCTGGGATTACAAGCGTGCACCACCATGCCCGGCTCATTCTGTATTTTTAGTAGAGGGGGTTTCCTCCTGTTGGTCAGGCTGGTCTCGAATGCCTGACCTCATGACCCACCGGCCTCGGCCTCCCAAAGTACCGGGACTACAGGCGTGAGCCACTGAGCCCGGCCGGGCCTAAACATTCTGACAAGACGTAAAGGCCCACCCTGAACCTGAATGTGTCTGAGCAGTCGGTGCTGTCCCATGGCTGCAATTCACGTTTGTATCATTCCATCTTAGTAGCAGGCTACATTTCTAGGTTAACAGTTCTGCCAAATATGAATATGAAAGTTTATTTTTAATGAGACAATATTGCAAATCATGGTCAACCAACATCTTTTCACCAAATACTTGAAGCATAAAAAATGAGAATCTTTACAAAAATATACAGAGACACCACAAATTGGTAGCTGCCCATAACATTAAACAAACTGGACTCTTAAGAGTGGCTTCTCAACAGTGTATCATTTTAATTATAACCATTGCCTGGTACAGGGAAAACTGACAAGTGTTTTTTAAGCATCATTGCAACATTGTATTCCTGATAATTTAAGTAAACCGAACTATGAGTAAATGATACATGCCTAAAAATGACCATGGTTCAGTGGCCACTGGACTTAGGACTTGTCCAAGACCTTGATCTAGATTTTGATCTAGACCTAGACTGTGATCTTGACTGAGATTTGGATCTAGGTGGTTCTTTTTTCCTTGATTCCTTTTCATATCTTGAGCTAGACTTGCAGTGTGTTTTGGAATCCGTTTTAGAGGTGCTTCTAGCTTTGGTGTGAGATGCAGACCTAGAATGTGATTTAGCCTTCATTTCTTTCTTGGGCTGGGACTTGCACCGTGATCTTGAATTGGATTTAGATCTTGAAAAGGATCGATTTCGGTGTTTGAATCTATCATTGTTGGAATGGCTTCGGCTACGCCGTGGTCTTCCAGTCGGTCTGTTTCTAGGACCATACGATTCTGTAGTTGTAATCAAAAGACCGACTTCTTTATCTCCTTCTTTCGTAACTTCGGCTTCTTGAACGTCTGTATCTGTCATAATCATCACAGTGTGAAGAACTGTACACATTCTTCCCTTCCTTGGCTTTCATCTGATTTGGTGTCTTCTGATCCCCCTGGGCAAACTGTATTTCATTTTGCCGTCCACAAATCCACTTTCTGTCCAAATTAGGTAAAGCATCTTCAGCATCACCAACATCCTGAAATTGAACATAAGCAAATCCTCTTGGACGGCGAGTGTAGAAATCAAGTGGAGCGTACACATCAACTATAGGAACACAACGACCAAGTTCACGCCGTAAATTTTCAGACCTGGTGTCCTCGGCCACGTTCCTGACGAACAGAGACGTGTTTGGGGGGACGCAGGTAGCGGGACATGGCGGCGGCGTGTCTTGGCCGGGCGCACTAGCGGGTTCAGCAAACCGACCGCGGCTCTAGCACCGAAGCCTCTGCCACAATTTCTTTATCCATTCATCTGCCACTGGACACTTGGGGGTTTCCGCATCTTGGCTGTTGTGAATGTTGCTGTGTTGAGCATGGGAGTGCAGACATCTTTATGGGATATTGATTTCATTTCCTTTGGATATATGCCCAGAAGAGGGATTGGTGGATCTATTTTCAGTTTTTTGAGGAACTGTACTATTTTACGTAACAGTTTATTTTAGAATACTTGAGAAAAGTTACAAAGATAGTAGCGGGAGTTCCTGCATACCCTTCGCCCGGTTCCCCTAATGTTAGCATGTTACTATAACCATGGTTCAGCCATCAAAAGAAAGAAGTTAACATTGGTGCATTACTGTAAACGCCAGACTAAATTCCAGTGGTTTGCACGGGGGCGACTTTCCCCTGCAAGGGACACTTGGCAATGTCTGGAGACGTGTTTGATTGTCACAGCTGAGGATAGGGGTGCTACTGGCAGGACAGGTCCTCCCCTCCCTCCTGTCCCCTCCCCTCAACAGCACCAAGAATGATCCTGGCCAAAATGTCAGTTGTGACAAGGTTGAGAAACCTTGTCTGATTCTGCTTTCACCAGTTTTTTCACAAATGTTCTTGTTTCGCTCCAGGGTCTAGTTCAGGGTCCCACATTGTCTTTTCCCGCTTTCAGTTTCCTCCCTAGTAGGGCCTCGTCACTGTCAGCTGAGTGAGTGAATCGCTGCTTTCCTTGCCCTTTATTTATTTATTTATTTCTGAGATGAACTCTCACTCTGTCGCCCAGGCTGGAGTGCAGTGGTGCAACCTCTGCCTCCCAGGTTCAAGCCCTCCTGCCTCAGCTTCCCAAGCAGCTGGGACTATAGGCGCCTGCCACCATGCCTGGCTAGTTTTTTGAACTTTTAGTAGAGATGGGGTTTCACCGTGTTAGCCAGGATGGTCTCCATCTCCTGACCTCATGATTCGCCCGCCTTGGCCTCCCAAAGAGCTGGGATTACAGGTGTGAGCCAGTGCGCCTGTCCATCGGTGCTTATCTTTTTGTGTGTCCACTCACAGCATAAAAAAATCTGCCACGTTATTTAAAAACAGTTTTTAACCGTTATGTTTAATAGCTGCTTAATATTCCTACCTGTTGTCAGCCTTGGTTTATGGGGCACTGGTTTCATTTACTTTGGGTATATACCCAGAAGAGGGATTGGGGGCTCTGTTAGCCAGTCCTTTGTGGTTGGACACTAGGTTATTCCCAGGTATTCACTGTATGCACAGTTGTCCTCAGCCTTAAATCTTTATTTACATTTCAGGTTATCTCCTATGTCAGCTGCTTAGAAGTGGGGCCGAGCATGGGCTGCAGCAGGTTTTCTGCAAAGCTGTCCCTCGTTGGTGGGATGTTTTTAGCTTCCTGTTGGCGGCCCGAATCCTTCTCCTAGCTGCACTTCTCTTCTGAGGGGGGAAACCGCTATTGCCGTCAAGCCTGGTGCTGGCCCAGCGACAGTTGGGGTATGGGGAGAGAGATCAAGTTTCTCTTTCAAACCATCAGTAAGAGTACCTGAGGGCTGCCTCTGGCGTGGCTGTTGGGGGTTACTTAATCTCCTCTGTTGCTGAGATAACCTCACCAGACGGTCCCAAGGACCGTGGCCTTGCTGGGGCATAGGCAGCAAGCTGGTGCCTAGGGGTTGTCAGTTACGGGAATAGTAATTAATGATGCAAGCAATAGTAATGCAATGATAAAAGTGACCGTCACCATCACCACTCCTACTGAGTGCTCACAAAATCCTCAGCCTGTGCTAAATGCCTTTCCAAGGGGTCTCATTATGTCCTTATAAGAGCCCCAATGGGTTGATCTCATTATTACCTCCATTTTGCTGATAGGGAAACTGAGGCCTAGAAAGGCTAGTCAGCTCATCCAAGGCCCCCAGCTAGGAAGTGCTGAAGCGTGTATTTGAACCCGAGTCTCCCTCTATATCATTTTTACTACTTCACGGAGTCCGATCTTCCGGGTTGTCATATGGCGAAACAGGCCCATGGTGTGGAGGCAACTTCCCAGCCTACAGGAAAACTTTCTGTGCATATCAAGCTCTGCAGGGTGGAGGATGATGGAAGAATGTTGCCCTAGGCCAGGTGGGGCTTGGGAGGGAGAGCCCTGGAATCCCGGCCCTGTCTCTACCGGCTATGTGGCTTTTTACCAATCACATCATGGCTGTGGGCCTCAGTTTTCCTCTCTGTAAGTGGCAGTGGTCAGCCCACCTGGCAGGACTGTGCTGAGGATTAGCTGATAAGGGGCATTAGTGTCATTGACACAGGGCTGCACTTACAGTGGGCACTTAATATCTAAATGGTCTTTGTTGGGGGCTGGGGAGGGCTCTGATGTAATGATAGGGACCCCCACCTCCTGTCCCACGCTTTTCCCAGCTGCCTGTCCAGCCCCCAACAGGGCCTGTGAGGCTGACTCTCGAAGGCTTCCTCTACTGCAGCTCCAGTCTCCCGTGGCAGTGGGGGCTGCTTTCAGTGTAGTGAGGAACGGCTGAGTGGCATTGAGGCCACGGTGGCCTGTGGGGCATTTATCTTTTTTTTTTCTTGTTGTTGGGCAACATAGCAAGACTCAGTGTCTACAAAACGAATATTTTTTAATAGCCAAGTGCAGTGGTGTATGCCTGTAATCTCAGACATTCAGGAGGCTGGGGCAGGAGGATCACCTGAGCCCAAGAGTTCGAGGCTGCAGTAAGCTATGCTTGTACCACTGCTCCCCAGCCAGGGAGACAGAGCAAGACCCTGTCTCAAAAAAAGTAAAAAATACAAATAGATGTGGGCTGATGGGCCACCCTGCTGACCTGACATGTGGAAGGCTATTGTGGGGACAAATGTCTGTGGGCCTTATCATGGTGCCTGGCACTCCACACGCACCCCATAAGCAATTGCTGTTACCACTGTTATCTTCATGATCAGCTTCTGGGTCTCAGATCTTGGTGGCTTCAGTTTGTGCCAAGGGTCTGGTTTGGCTTTGTCTCGGCCATGTCTGTGGCTGAAATAGAAGAACTGACTATTTCTGTGCTGTTTGAGTTGGGCCTGAGGTTCGGGCCTGGGACAGTTTGCATCATGAGAGATTTTCATCTGACCGGAGCCGTGGCTGCCTTTTTAGGCCCAGTCGTGGAGGGGAGAACGGGCTTGGAGTCATCAATCCCTCCTGCTTCTAATCCGTACTGGGCCAGTTACTAATAGCGCATGAGGCCTCGAGCAAATCTCTTAGCCTTCCCAGAAACTCAGTTTTGCCATCTGTAGAGTGGAAATAATGATAGCAGCTTCCTCGTGGGATGGCCTGAGGACTCCGTGAAGTGATGCAAACAAAGCCGGGCATACAGTAGCTGCTGAGTAAGTGGTGACAGCTGATGCCCGTGCTAGACACCTGATGGGTCCTCGGTTCAGCTCAGTCACATGCATCAGGCTATGTTCTCAGGGTTCGGGGTCCATCAGTGCATGAGACAGTCATCATCCCTGCCCCAGGGACTAACACTCTTTTTTTTTTTTTTTCCTGAGACGAGTTTCGCTCTGTTGCCCAGGCTGGAGTGCAGTGGCGCAATGTCGGCTCACTGCAATCTCCACCTCCTGGGTTCAAATGATTCTCCTACCTCAGCCTCCTGAGTAGGTGGGATTAAAGATGCCCACCAACATGCCTGGCTAATTTTTAGTAGAGATGGGACCATGTTGGCCACGCTGGTCTCAAACTCAACCTCAGGTGGTCTGCCTACCTTGGCTTCCCAAAGTGCTGGACTACAGGTATGAGCCACCGTGCCCAGCCAGGGACTAACATTCTAGTGGGGTGTTCAGTCAATCAGCAATGGGCATGATATGTAAGGACGTTGTATAGCATGTCAGGAGGTGGGGTGTGCTGGGGAGAGGGAGAAGGAACCAGGTAAGAAGCTTCTGGAGGGCTTGGGTATATGGGGCCTCGCCCTCTCTAAGAAGGTGACATTTGAACAGAGACTTTGGAAGCAGGGAGAGACTAGGCCAGGGGAGCTTGGTGGGGAACAGGAATAGTCAGTGCAAAAGCTTTAAGGCCCAAGCATGCACAGGCACATTTGCAGAACAGGAGGGATGCCAGGGTGGCCGCAGCAGACTGGATGAGAGGAGAAAGTGGGCAAGTGAGGGCAAGGAAGTGACGTGACCTGAGCATGACGGGCCTTGTAGTCACTCTAAGGACTGTGTCTTGTGCTGGAGGGCACCAGAGCCATGGGGACGTGTCCCTTTGCATAGGACTGACACAGCCCAACTGGGCCTTTGAGCGGGTCCCTCTGGCTGTCAGGCGGGGAACAGACTCAAGTAGGGGGGCCAGTGAGGAGCCACCACAGTTGCTCAGGTGGGAGATGACGGCCACTCAGACCAGGGGCAGGAGGAGGGGAGAAGTGGGCAGGTTATAGGTGTCGTGGGAAGGTTGAGCCCCAGGATGTGCTCATGGATTGGACATGGGATGGGAAAGACATGACTCATGGATAACACTGAGAGTTTGCCATCTGCTGAAACCTGGAGCTGGCCTCAGCTTTCATGAGGAAAACTGCAGGGTAGAGGGTCTTGGGGACAGATCAGGACCCGGGTTTGCACTTGTTGGTGGAGTTTGAAGTGTTAACTAGACATCCGGTGTTGGCATACATTCTCTTCCTCCTCCCATACCTCACCTCCCCCATCTGTAGAATGGGAAGGGTCACTCATGTCCTGCCCGTGTCTAAGTGTTGTTGGGATGCCCAGGTGGGAGGAGAATTTTAAAGGATTAAAACATAGGGATTAAAACGCCAAGCTCTGTTGTGAAATCCTTCAACCCCTTGGAAAATCCTCGCCATTTCTGAGCTCCAGGAAGCGGCACCCAGAACCTTTGGAGCAGAAGGCCTTGCTCACATCCACTGGAGGGTTTGAGAATTCAGCTGGGCCTGGGCTGGCTCCCCTCGGCACCTCCCTCACTGTGACAATTTCAGACTCTTGGTTTTTTATTTATTTATATATTTTTAGAGACAGGGTCTGGCCCTGTCACCCAGATTGGGCTGCTGGGGTGCAATCATAGCTCACTAAAGCCTCGAAAAGCCGGGCTCAAGGAATCCTCCCACTTTGGCTTCCCAAAGCGGTGGGGTTACAGGGATGAACCATCACACCTGGCCAATTTCAGACTCTTTGTGTGCCTGTTACTGCCCCTCCAAACAGGACCACTGCCCTGCCTGTTAGTCCACAGGGTCCTTGCCATATGTAAAATAGATTGCTTTTTACAAAAATGAAGAGAGCCGTCTGGTAACAATGGGTCCCCAAGCCTAGACTTCCACTTCCTGGTTCTTGGTGGGCCTGTCACCCTCCTGTGCTGTTGGGAGCTTTGTCTTGAGAAGCTGAAGTGAACCCCACTCTCAGATGGAGGTCTTTGAGGCCCCAGCCCTAGCTGTTCCAAAGCAGTCATTGCTGGGTATCAGACATTCCAGGGCTTAGAGCAGTCAGAAGGGGCATGCCAATCTAGACTGCTGAAAGGAACCGTCAATGCAAGGCAGAAGCTTGGGAGCGCTGGGCATGTGGGCAGAATACTTCTGGGAGCCAGGATTCCAGGATGCAAACGCTCTGTGACCCTGAGCAACTGTTCGCTCTCTCTGGGTCTGAGTTTCTCTGTAGGTATAATGAAAGATTGGACTAGAGTCTCCTTAAAGTTAATTCCTGTGCACAGTCTCCCAATTCTGAGAGTCCAGTAAAGAGTGGAGCTTCAGAGTCAGACAGACCTGGGTTGCCCTCGCTGCTCTGTGACCTTGAACAGGTGACTTCATGTCTCTTGTCTTCATGTCTCATGATCTTGTGTGTCTCACCTGAGGATGAGAAACTCCTTCTCAAATGAGGATTATGTAAGCATTTCATTGTGGAGACCAGTGGGGAGAGCGCCTGGCACACAGTAGGTGCTGTCTTTCTGCATTTCCAGGGGAAGAATTGAACCCACAGAGTACAAGTTGCTGGCTGCCTCGAGGGTGGCATGATTTCCCAATTGAGGCACTAGAGGGCACTCCGTTTCTAACAAATCACTTTGAAGGGCAGCTGCTTTTTTTAAGCATGTGCAGAGCTACACCATTTCACACCTGAGTGTATGTGGCTGTCTCAACAGCCAGTGAGGCAGGGGCTCTGATGGTCCAAATTTTACAAATGAGGACACTGAGCAAAGCCTGACTTGCCCAAAGGTTGCACAGAGCACCTGGAAGTCCAACATCAGGAGAGAATAGTGTGGAGAGTAAAAGAAGGAAGGAAGCAGGACGATTGCCTGAAGCCTTGGCGTTCCAGACCAGCCTGGGCAACAGAGCAAGACCCCATCTCTACAAAAAATGTAAAGATTAGCCAGCTGGGTAGCGCATGTCTACGGTTCCAGCTGTTTGGGAGGCTGAGGCAGGAGGATCACCTAAGCCCAGGAGTTGGAAGCTAAAGTAAGCTATGGAAGGCTTGATGCAGGTTGAGGCCCTCTCTGTGCCCCCTACCCCTAACGTTTGCTGCTGGTAGGCAGATGGATTTCCCAGAGCTGAAAAAGGACTCAGACAGGCGAGTTTCGAGCTGAGTGGACATGTGGTTTCTGTGTTTAAGGCAGAGTTGATGAGTGTGGAGCCAGGATGCTGTGACCTTGTGCCAGCCACCGCCCGCTCTGGGCCCAGTATCTTATTTGTTGAAATGCATTAACTTGTCTCATAGTTGGCTTGCTGTGCATATGTTTTGAGTGCCTGCCCTGGACTAGGTCTGAGCTGGGTCTAATACCTGAGTAGGACAAGAGAAGATGGGCATCCGAGAGGCTGCACCAATGTGCAGAGGCCAAGCACCTCTGGAAGAGGTGGGAGATTTGAGGGTGTTATTGTTTTTATCACTGTGATTGGAGCCCAGAGGATGTAATGTAACTTTCAGTGGTTCAGTAATGCATGGATGAGAAGGTTGTCATGGAATTTGGTCTGAATTATTACAGTTGAAGAAAACCTGATGTTGGCCAGGCCTGGTGGCTCGTGCCTGTAATCTCAGCACCTTGGGAGGTCCAGGTGGGAGAAGCACTTGAACCCAGGAGTTGGAGACCATCTTGGGCAGCATAGCAAGACCCCTTCTCTACAGAAAATTTAAAAATTAGCTGGGTGTGGTGGTGCATGCTTGCAAGTTTCAGCTACTCAAGAGGCTAGGCAGGAGGATCACTTGAACCCAGGAGTTGGAGGCTGTAGTGAGCTATGATTGTGCCACTGCACTCCAGCCTGGGTGACAGAGCAAGACTCTGTCTCTCTAAAATACAAAAAAAAAAAACCCCAAAAAACACCTGATGTTTTATATAGAAATTTTGAGACAGGGATGCACAGCTGCAGGTGTTTCATGTTGTATTAATATTTTGTATCAAACATTTATGTTAGTAGAATATAAGCATGTTTGCATTGACCTAATAGTTTCTAGCTATAATATAAATGTAGTAATACAGTAATCAGAGATTTTTATTTTGCTCCTTCTATGTGCTAGTGTATTAGTTTTCCAGGGCTGCCATGTTAAAAAAACTGGAGACTTCTGAATGGCTTCAACAGAGGAAATGTATTTTCTCACAGTTCTGGAGGCTGCAAGTTCAAGAGCAAGGTGTTAGCAGATGCGGTTTCTCCTGAGGGCTCTGTCCTCGGCTTGGGGATAACTGCTTTCTCTCTGTCCTCACACCATCTTTCCTCTGCATGTGTGCGTTCCCCTGTCTGTTTCCAAATTTCTTCTAATGAGGTTAACAGTCAGATTGGATTAGAACCCAACCTAACACCCTTACTTGAAACCTTATCACTGCTTTACAGGCCCTGTTTTCAAATAACAGTCACCTTTCGATGTACTATCAAAAGGAGGGTTAGGGCTTCAATATATGAATTTAGGGGGACTATAATTCAGTCCATAACAGCCAAGTACTAGGAAAAGCACTTCAGATTGTTTCTTTTTATCCTCACAACAGTCCTAGAAGGAGGCACTGTTACTATGTGCGTTTTGCAGATAAGGAAAACAAGGCTCAGAGAGGTTAAGTCACTTGCAGAAGTTCACACAGCTGGTCAACAGTGGAGCCAAGATTCAATCCCAGGCTGTCTTACTTTGGACCCTGCACTGTTAGTTTATGTTTTTAATATGACCTTAAACTTAGGGATATCTTTCCACATTCTATTGAATTTACCAAGCCGTCCTCACTCCTTGCTGTACTCTGCTCTCTCCCTGTTAAGGCTTAGATTGGAAAAGACCCAGAGAGCGGGGAGGAAAGGCCCTTGCCAGACCCCACTGCTGCCCCAGCTTGCCTGGGCCCCACCTGGCCCGTTTGGCCACCTGCCCGGGGGGGCGTGTCTGGGCCACTCGTTTTCAACTCTGCCCTGACCGTCCCTATTTGCCGAGAGCAGCCTGGGCCCAGTGAAAGCCTCCTTTGTCCTCCAGTTCATTCCTCCTGGAGGGATGACCTAAGTCTTGTCTTGGGGACAAAGCGGCAGCCTGCCACGTGAGGGCAGGTCAGCCCCAGTAGTTTGCAGAGTCTCCCAGGCTAACTGAGGTGGGTGGTGGCCTTAGTTACACTTTGCCAAGTTAAGCGGGGTCCGGAAGGGTGCAGAGCTCCACCCCATGTCCTGAGAGATAATGCCAGTGGCCCCTGCGTGCACAGAACTTGACAGTGGGCCAGGTGCGGTGGCTCATGCTTGCAATCCCAGCACTTTGGGAGGCCGAGGCAGGTGGATCACCTGAGGGTCAGGAGTTCAAGACCAATCTGGCCAACATGGTGGTGGTGAAACCTCATCTCTATTAAAAATACAAAAATTAGCTGGGCATGGTGGTGGACACCTGAAATCTCAACTAACTACTCAGGAGGCTGAGGCAGGAGAATTGCTTGAACCCAGGAGGCCGAGGTTGCAGTGAGCTGAGATTGCACCACTGCACTGCAGCCTGGGTGACAGAGCGAGACTCTGTCTCAAAAATAAAAAAGGAAAAAAAACTTGACAATGTATAAAGGTGTTTTATGCTTTCTGGTTTATCTGATCCTCCCAGATTCTGCAAGGTGTGCAGGGCAGGGACTCGCTGAAGAAATGCCTCCGGGCCAGTTATCAGCTGCCATGACAAACAACTCCAAATCACAGCAGTGCAAACCAGCTACAGTTCATTATGTTCATGGATCCTTTGGTTCAGGAATTAGCAGGGCTCAGTGAGTGTGGCTGCTGTATGTCTGGGTTGTCAGCTGGGAGCCTCAAACAGTTGAGAGGGAGAACCATCTAGAGTCTTCTTCACTCACATGTCTGGTGCATGTGATGGTTCGAAAGCCAAGCTTCTCTGGGACTGTCGACCAGAGCACCTAAACACGGTCACTCCTGGTGGCCTGGGCTTCCTTACAACATGGCAGCTCAGGGCTCTGGAAGTGAGTGTCGTGGTAAGGAAGGCAAATGGCCACACTTCCTTTTATGTTGGCTGCAGCCTCAGGACTCACATAGTGTCACTTCTGTTCTCTGCTGGGCCAAGCAGTCACAAGGGGAGGGGACATGGACCCCCTTCTCAGTGAGAGGTGTGCGAAACAATGCGCCCCCGTGACATGTGCTGGGCACCTACTCTGTGCTGGGCATTGTGCCAAGGGCCTCATGTGGGCACGTCCCTGTCTTCTCTGCAGCCCCAGGTGGTGGTGGATTCGTTGTTTCCCTGGCAGGCATTTGGCCTGGGAGGGCAGAGGAGCCAAGGGGGAGCCAGCAGTGCTGCTGGCAGTCTTGGTATTGAGTATGCCACAGTCGGAAGATGTGGGCTAATCTTTTTCTCTTCCTCCTCTAAACTTAGAATATTTCTTGAGTTCCTGAAAATCCTCACTGAGATGTCTGAATCATCTCACTCACCAAACCCTCCCTCTGGTGTTGATTTCCAGCAGTTTCTCTCTCCCTGTGTGCTGAGTGGCCCCCACCTTGCCCCAATAACCCCCTGTCCGCCCTGTGGCTCTGTGAGAGGGGCATTTTGCCTGCTGCTGGGAGCTTTTGAGGAACCAGTGGGTGGGGCCTCATGGCCCTAACACAGGAACCAAGTGATTGCTCACCCTGTGTGTGAGCCGGTGTTTCTATGACTCCCTTCAGTCCAGGTCTGCTAGGGTTCATTCATCTGCCTTCCCACATACACAGTAGGTGCCCAATATATGCTGAGTGAACCAAACTGATAAATGGGGAGGAGGGGAGGGAGGAAGGAAGGAAGGAAGGGAGGGAGGGAGGGAAGGAATGAAAGGGAGGAAGGCAGGCAGGCAGGCTGTTCAAGAGCAGAGATTGTCTCTTATGCACATCTGTGCCCCTGACACATAGTAGGCACTCAATAAATGTTCACTGCACCGGATGAATGAAAAAGTGAGTGGATGAGTGAGACTGATTGAGAGCAGAAACAGCCCCTCTCTTTGTGTCCATGTCATATAACACAGTGCCTGGTTCTCAGGAGCTGCCATCAATGATTGTTACGCTGAATGTGAATGAATGAACGAAGTGCTTAAGTGAACTCTTCATCAGTAGTGGCTGTGTCTTATTTCATATCTATATGCACAGTGCTTAGCAGCAGGTTGAGTGCCCAGCAAGTGCTAATTAATCATTTACAGAACTGAATGAAAGAGCGAAGGGAAACAATAAATGCGAAAATGAAACTTTTCATCCTCAGAATGCATGTCTTGTCCAACTCTGTCCCTCCGCTTCCTAGCTTAAGGTCTTGCACACAGCAGGTACTCATTAAATGTTAATCTGAATGAATGAGTGAGCGGGTGAGTGAAAAAGTGGTTCTTGAGGGTAGGGACATGTCTTGTTCATTAGTTTCCTCAGTTCCTGGAACAGGGCTTGACACACAGTAGGTGCTGAATAAATACGTGTTGAGCTGAAGGCGTGAATAAGGGAGTGCATAAATAAGCTTCTTGAGGGTAGGGAACATATCTTGTTCATCTTTTCCCTCAGGTCCTAATGCAGGGCCAGCCATAGAGCAGGTGCTTAGCAAATGCTTCCTGCACTGGCCTGACCTTTATAGGGCGTCCATCTGGGAATGGATTGAGAAGGGAAGCCCGGCTGGGAGGACCTCGCCCATCTCATCTGCCTGCGCCCTGCCCCATCCACCCAGCCCCACTGCAGACTTTTCCTGTTGTGGTAGTCTGCACAGGTGGACAGGAAATCCCCCCAAAGGCCTGCCGGAGAGCTGTTTCCCATATTTTCCCCACACCGAGCTGGCTTTGAGTGGGGCCAAGGCACCACTCTGAGCCCCAGTGCTGTCTGGCTATGGAACAGTACCCCCCAGGGACCCCTCTTCCTGACTACGTTAGCAGGTCTAAATTTAGAGCCGGCTGAGCAGCTTGCACCAGGCAAGTAAAGCTGGGGGAATGTTCTACTCACAGCCAGCCCCTAAAATCACCATGTTCAGCACTGGCCAGGCCTGTTAACCCCCAAACAGCTGAGCAGTAGGTGTGGAGAGAAGAGTTAAGGCCTTAGGGTGCAACAGAGCGGGGTTCAAATCTACCTCCTTGACTTCGAATTTACAATCTGTGACAACAAAATTACTTATGTGAGCCTCAGCTTTTCTCATCTGTTAAATGAGTTTAGTAAAACTTTATTCTGCCGCTCCACCACGCACCAGCAATAAAGGAGATCAGGCAGGGAACAGCGGCATCTACCACCTTCAGCCAGGCTTCAGGGTATTGACTCAGTTAAATGAGATGCTGGGTGTAAATTGGCTAGCGTGGAGTAGTCAGTACTCTGTGGATGGTCATTTGGTAAAACAAAAACTCTTAAGAAGATGGAAGTGGTTTTACTGGTGTTAATGATGTCTTTCTTTCTTTTTTTCTTTTTTTTTTTTTGAGACAGAGTCTCTGTCACCCAGGCTGGAGTGCAGTGGTGCAGTCTCGGCTCACTGCAACCTCTGCCTCCAAAGTTCAAGCGATCCTCATGCGTCAACCTCCTGAGTAGCTGGGATTACAGGCGTATTCCACCACACCCAGCTGATTTTGTATTTTTAGTAGATACAGGGTTCACCATGTTGGCCAGGCTGGTCGGTCTGACACTCCTGACATTAGGTGATCTGCCTACCTTGGCCTCCCAAAGTGCTGGGATTATAGGCATGAGCTACCATGCCCGGACAATGACGTCTTTCATTCCTGAAGCAGTCACTGAGGACCACCAGATGCCAGGCTCTGCAGAGGGTGCAGAGGGTGCGGCTCCCACATTCCCTGTCACTAAACAAGGGTGACAGACGTAGAAATGGACACACGTGTGATAATTCAATAACTGTACTGTCTTCACACCCTGGAGGGAATTGAGGTCACCTTTTAGGGACAGAACATTTAATGCAAGTGATGACCAAACACTAAAAATAAGTAACTTGACTGGCACGGTGGCTGACACCTGTAATCCCAGCACTTTGGGAGGCCGAGATGGGGAGATCACCTGAGGTCAGAAGTTTGAGACCAGCCTGGCCAACATGGCGAAACCCTTTCTCTACTAAAAGTACAAAAATTAGTGGGGTGTGGTGGCAGGCACCTGTAATCCCAGCTACTCAGGAGGCTGAGGCAGGAGAATCCCTTGAACCCAGGAGGCAGAGGTTGCAGTGAGCTGAGATCCTGCCACTGCATTCCAGCCTGGGCGATAAGAACAAAACTCCATCTCAAAAAAAATAAAAAAATAAAAAGACCCCAAAAACTTAATTTTTTATTGGAAAAGTAATACACAGTCATGTTTAACTTTTCCAACAGCACAAAACAATGTTCTAAAGAGAATTTAGTCTCCCTGCCACCTCCAACCTGCAGTCCCCTCCTCTGGAAACTGGTGACGGATTCATGTGTCTCCTTTTGAAAATATTCTCTGCATGCATAGGACAGTATCTGTGCCTGTGTCTATGTCTGTGTCCTCCCTTGTGTACATGTATATATAGACACACAAACACATGCATGCACACACATAGAACTGGCCCTTTGTATCCATGGGTTCCGTATCTGTGGATTCAACCAGCCACAGATCAAAAGCATTCAAAGAAAGATGTATGGTTGCATCTGTACTGGACATGTGCTGACTTTTTTTCCTTGGCATTATTCCCTAAACAATATAGCATAACAGCTATTTACTTAGTGTTGGCATTGCATTAGGTATTATAAGTAACCTACAGATGATTTAATGTATATGGGAGCATATGTGTATGTTCTATTCACTTACTACCCAATTTTACATAAGAGACTTAAGCATCTGTGGATTTAGGTATCTGTGAGGGTTCTGGAACTGATCCCCCACAGATACTAAGGGATGACTCTGCGTTTGTGTGCCTGTGTGTGTGTGTGTGTGTTAACTTTTAACACAATCAGATCGTGCTATGCAGAGTTATCAATGTCCTGCCTTTCCTTTTCTCATAATGAAGAGATTTTTCCATATCAGCACAGTCAGCCTATGTCCTTCTTTCTAACGGCTTTATATTCTTCCTTACACTGTAATTTGTTGAACCAGTCACCTCTAGACAGACATGCCGGTCATTTCCAGTTGTGTGCACTATAAACAGCGCTGCAGTGAACATCTTTGTGCAGACATCTTTGCGCCCTTGTGTGTTTTGCTGCTGGAGAAATGCTTGGCTGTGGTGTTTCTGGGTCATCTGAAGATTGAACAGGGGTTTTCAGGTGGGCTGGGACTGGCGGGGTGATGGAGCAATGCTCAGGCATGTGTAGTAGGTATAGAGGCTGGAAGCTGAGAAGAGGGTGGCGTGCTCTCAAACACGAACTAGCTCTGTTTCCTCGCACCTGGGCTCCAGTCTGATGCTTAAAGGCCCCCACCTCTGCCAGGGTTTCGCTCCACCTGTAAGGATCCAGGGAGTGCAGAAGGAGTCTGGCCCAGCAGCCTTTTGCTGCTGTCAGGCCTCAGGGTTTGCACTGGAGTATGCTGAGCTCTGGAGCCCTTAGCCCTACCACTGTGCCAGTGGAGATTCCTCTCTTCAGTCTCTGAGGTTCTGGTCTCAGCAGGCACGTGGCTGGTGTGGTGAGAAGCCCACAGTGGCAGGCTGTTCTCAGCATCCTTCATCCTCATATTTTGGGTAGTTCAGCTGGGACCTCACCCTAAACATGTTCAGGACTGCAGCCTCATTTGGGATCTGGGTAGCTGTTAGGTTAATCTGTTTCCCCTTCCCTGGCCTTTCCTGCACATTTATTTTGAAAGTTGAAATCCCAAATGTCTCCCAGACTCCCTCCGTCCTTTAGACATAGGCATTCCTTTGGGAAAACTTGGCATCCAGAGAACTTTTCCAAGGCCTTGTCAGGAGGAATAGCCAGGGGCTGGCCTTCCCCGCTTCTATAGGGTAAAAGGAATCAGTTACTGGGTGCTTGCTGTATATCAGACACCACACAAGGCACTTTTTCTGCCATCTCATTGGGTACATGTAGCACCTTCCCCAAGCAATATTGTCACCATTTTATCCCAGGCTCAGAGAGGGGTAGTACTTGCCCAGGGTCACATTTGGTTCACGGCTGTATCCCTGCAGTCTAGCACAGGGCCTGGCACACAGTAGGCAATCAGTGAACTCTTGTTAAATGACTGAGTAAATGAGTGAAGGTTAGATTAAGTACTGGTCCATTCTATTTCTTTCTGTTTTTTATTTATTTTGAGACGGAGTCTTGCTCTGTTACCCAGGCTGGAGTACAGTGGCATGATCTTGGCTCACTACAACCTCTGCCTCTCAGGTTCAAGCAATTATCCTGTCTCAGCCTCCTGAGTAGCTGGGATTACAGGCACCCGCTACCATGCCCGGTCAATTTTTGTATTTTTAGTAGAGATGGGGTTTCCCCATGTTGGCCAGGCTGGTCTCCAACACCTAACCTCAGGTGATCTGCCTACCTTGGCGTCCCAAAACGCACCCAGCCTGGTCCCTTCTATTGCAGGCAAAGGTGTTGTTTGTTGTTGATGATGATGACGACGATTTTGTTCCAGTCTCAGAATTGAAACTCACGCTGCTAAGGACAAAACTCTCCTTTCTTCGCACACCAGTTTACCTTGTGGGAATCCGGCATTTTGCATTTCTTCCTCTCCAAGCCAAACGAGGATGCCTATTGTATAAGGGTGTCGGCAGAGATAGAAATCTGAACATTTCCTTCAGATAAAAAGTAACACGAGGCAGAACGGCACTTGAAGATTTCAGTTGCCATGGCTATGGGTGATACAGTGAACCGCGTTCTCACGTTCGTTCTTCCTTAGTCCTTCAACTGCTGTATCTCCATTACAGGATTTTGGCTATTAAGTGCATTTTATTCAGTGAGGGGTTGAGAGGAGATGCCTGCCGCTGAGCCCCCGCTGACTGAAAGGCTTCCACCAGCAAGGATTTGTTGAGTGTCTTGTTGGCTCTGGTTCATCAGGGCTAATCTTCATCACCGTCCTGTGGGTGTTGGGATCGCCACCTCCATTTTAGAGATGAACAAGTGGAGCCCCATAGAATTTGGCGTGTGTGTGTGTGTGTGCGTGTGTGTGTTCATTCATTCTTTAGTTTGCTCGTTCATTCCTTTACTCATTTGTTTATCCACTCAAGGAATATTTATCAAGTCTTTTCTCTGTGCCTGACGCTGTTGTAGTCACCAAGCAGCAGAGGGGAATAAGGAAAACGCCGTTCCTGCCGTAGCTGAGTGTGGGTTCTGTTGGGAGAGACAGGTATATATATGAAAGATAAATAATCCCAAATACAGATAAATGCGTGAAGACAAGGAAACAGAATGACGTGATAATAAAACAGGTGATGAGACTGGGAGGAAGCATGCGTGGAATAACAGTTGAGTGGAGCTCTGAGGGAGGGAGCCTGCCACGCAGAGACCTGGGGAAGGAGGCTGCAGGCAGAGGGAACAGCATGTGCAAAGGCCCTGTGGTGGGAACAAGCTTAGAGAGGTTGAGGGATAGTACGAGGCCAGTGTTGCCAGTCTCCCATTAAGCGAGTAGGGGAAGCGAGTGGGGGTCTCGTGGGCCAGGGCAGAGCGTGTAGAGTTTGTTCTGGCTGTAGTGGAGAGATGAGGGAGCATTTTTGGTGGAGGCTAACATCACAGGATGGAGAACTGTCAAGCCCAGCCAGGCTGATGTGTGGGGAGTGGACTGGAGGGGCACGAGGTAAAATAGGGAGGCCAGTGGCAGTGGGGACTTGGATCCAGTGCTGGGTGGGATGGGAAGCAAGGAGAAGTGATCGGGTTCAGGCTGTAGTTTCAAGCTCAAGCCAATGGAAATGGATGTGGAAGACCTGGGGGGAGGAGAGAAACTAAGGAAGGTCCCCAATGTCTGGCCCGAATAACAGGCGGGAGATATAAACAGGCATTTACAGCAACAACGAAGAGTGTGGAAGGAGCAGCTTTGAAGCCTAGAAGCACAAGAGCTCTGCTCTGATGCATAAATTTGAGATGCAGTTAGGTTTCCAGGATGGGATTGAAGGAGGTTTCCACTTGTTCTGTCTCGTTTTTGAGACAGGGTCTCTTTCTGTCGCCCAGGCTGGGGTGTAGTGGTGCAATCACAGCTCACTGCAGCCTTGACTTCCCTGGCTCAGGTGATCCTCCCGCCTCAGCCTCCCAGGTAGCTGGTACTACAGGTGCGTGCTATCACACCCACTAACTTTTTATACTTTTTGTAGACATGGGGTTTTGCCATGTTGCCCAGGCTGGATTCGAACACCTGTGCTCAAGCAATTCACCCAGCTTGGTCTCCCAAAGTACTGGCATTACAGGTGTGAGCCACCATGCCCAGCCTCCATTTGGTTTTTAGCAAGTGATGTTGAAGCTTGGCTGATGGGGCTGTCCCAGCAGAGCGGGAGACAGGGTTGCTGTAGGGGACAGAGGGACAGTCAGATGTAGGGGAGCTGTTGTGAGTTGGTGAGAAGAGATGGCCTCACAGCACAAGAGGAGAAGCTGGCCTGGGCTGTGAGTGTGGCCCCTCCACCCCCTGCACTGGAGAGAGGCTGGGTGGGCTCTCAGATGCAGGGAACAGGGAGGGTGAGCTCGAGGTCACCAGCTGAGTGTGGGTGGGAGAGTTGCAGATTAGCGGAAAGAGAATTTACTAAGTTTTGGAAGCAGACAGCTTCCTGGTTTAAATCCAGCTGGCAAGTGACTGTGTTCATTGAGCACTTACTATGTGCTAGGTAATTTCTAGACAGCATCTGACACAACTCACCCAAGCTCTACAAAGCGATTGCTATCGTTATCCCCATTTACAGATGAAGAGACTCAGGCTCAGAGAGGTGCAGTAACTTGTCTGAAGTCACACAGCGCATTGGTGGAGGGGCCAGTTTTGAGCCCAGGCAGCACAGCTATGCTTCACATCCTAGGAACTAGATCAGAGGCTCAGATTGCTCGTCTTTCAAGAGGAGAGACAAGACTTTGCAGGGCTGTTAGTGTAATGCCACGAAATAATGGATGGCAACCCTTGTAGAGCGCCTAGTGCTGTGCTTGGGCACAATAGGCACCTAAGGGACGGCCACTCCCTCCCCTGACCTGTTTCTGTTCGCTTGGTTTCCATTAAGTGACGTTTGCTGCTGGCAGCTCATTACTGCACAATGTGTTCAATTGCTTGGAGAAGTCCTTCCTCCCAGGAATCTCATTAAGTCCGTTTTGAAATGAGAACACTTGGTGGGGAGAGGGGAGGCAGTTATTATTATACTCTAAAGTAAATTGTTTAAGAATGGAGAGGCACTGGGATCTTCCCTGCCCCCAACACACACTCACACACACACACGCACACACGCACACACATCCTCTCACATTCTCACAAACACACACAAAAACACACACACACCCACACACAAACACAAACAACCCTCCACACACACCCTGTCACACACACATGCAAACACAAACACAGAAACACTATCACACACACCCTCACACTCACACACAAACACCCTCTCACACACACACACACTGTCTCTCATACACACACACGCACACACACACATAAACACACACCCTCTCATACACACACGCAAACACACACTCACACACACACACTCACACTCTGTCCCCACTCCTCCTGCTTCTGCTCCTGGCAGTGATGCTGGTTTGCAGGCCCCTCACCGGCCCCCTGCCTTGCCTCCCAGGACTTTTCACTTCGGGTTAAAGAAGGGAGGGAGGAGAGAGAGAGACCTGGGGCCACTCTGAGGATTGTGCAGGTGTCCACATCCAAACGCAAAGGCCGCTTCCAGCTTAAAGCATCATTCCTGTTTTTGAAGACAGCAAACCGTCAACTCAGACCTTCTTGAGGGAGGAGTTGTTCTGTCCAAGCTCCAGACAGGACATTTTCTGTTGCCACCTTGAGCCTGGGGAGGAACGGTGGCTGGGAAGGGCTGCCCAGTTTAAACGCACGCGTGGGTCATTTGCCTGGAGCTCAGAGCCCTCCAGAGGGACCGGCGTGTTGGGCTGCTGGCAGCACATGGAGACCCCCAGCGTGGCTTTGCGGAGTGAATGAATGGGGGGTGGACACCTGAAGGGCCCTTATAGATCATCACGGCAGCCCCTCCTTGTTCGCTGCGAAGACTCAGGCCCAGGTGGCACCTGGGTCTATCCAAGGCCCTTCCGCAGGTGGGAGGCAGCAGGCCCTGGGGTGGGAAGTAAAAGGTGAGAATGAGAACACCCCTCCAGGGAACCTGAAGAAGGAGCAGAATGGGACCAGCTGGTTGATTCTAGTGAAGGCTGATGCAGTGTAACCCCCCGGCCTTCCTCTAGGGACCGCTCCAGGCCTCCTTTTCTTTCTGAAAGGTTTTAGGAGGCCGGGTGAAAGCTCCAGGCAGTGTTAGAATATACTTGGAGAAGGTGATTGTGAAAATGAACACTTAGGAAGATGCGTCACCACGGCCTTGTGAGCCTGGCTCCGGGAGGCACACGTCCGCATTCTCAGGACTTTGACTTTGTGTTTTCGAGAGCACAGCCTGTGTCCTGGGTGGATCTGGGAGCACCAGGAAGCCAACCTTTCCTTCCTCTCTCCCTCCTCCCTCCCTCCGATTCTCACTGATCCCCAGCTCCGTTCATGGTTCTCTGCTACGTCCATGTGTTTGTTCCCCAGCTCTTTATACAGAGTTTTAAGGGGTGGTGGGGGTACTGTAGTTAACAAGACACATATGAGTGCACTGAGTCTCATGGGGGGTTTCTTGAGACATGGGGAAGGCTCCCTCCAGAGTGTATGTGCAAAAGTTCACCAGCCTGCAGACCAGACAAGCCCAGGTCCAGGCCTCATGCAGTCACTTCCTAGCTGAGTGACCCTGAACACAACACTGAATATCTCTGAACCTCAGTTTCCCCCTCTGTAAAATGGCAGAGGTACCATTCAGTCACTCTGTGATTCTAGAGGTTTTATGGGGAACAGTAGTTGTGGTTCTCAGGAAAGGCAGGGTGCCATGCGGTCCAGTCTCTGCACAGAATCACATTCCAGCATCCAGGAGCAAAAAAAGAAAAATACAATAAAATAAAAATGACAAATGCTAATGTTGATTTGCATCTCTAAAAGAACATCAAGAAACATGGAAATGGTAAGCTGCAGGAATACCGATGACTGGTAAATCCCCCAGACTCATCTCCATACGCCCAGTCTTGTGGAACCTCGTTTTTTCTCCTTTTCCTGGTTCCGTTTCCTGATCCTTTTTGACTTAGCACGACCTCACCGTTCTACTTAGTGTTGGGCTTTCTCCTCCCTTGTCTCTGGTCCTGTTCTTCTCTAGCCAACACAGAACATTTCTTTGAAGGCGCAGCACCCAGTGGAGGAAGCCTGGGTTTTCTGCTGGGCCTGCCCACAGCAGCACTGTCTCTGGGATCAGACGGAAGGGGAGGATTTGGACATGTTCCCTGTCTGCTGCAGATGGTCGCTGGGGGGCTGAGCTGGGAGTTCTTCCTGTCCTCTCTGTGATGAGTTGGGGAGAAAAAGCCTAGAGCTCCTGGGGAATTCTGTTGTGTGTCCCCGGCGTTGTCAGATGAGAAGAGACCATCTGCAGGGTACATGGCGAGCCTGACACACCAACTCTAGCATCTGAGAACTCCAGAAAGGCCTTGTGCACAGCCCACATGGACCCTTGAGGCTCCTCCGCCCCACTGGGGCCGGGGTGGCAGTCACAGCCGCTTGTCCACGGGCCATCTCCAAGGGCTGCCTCTCTGTGCCTGTCCACCAAATGACATCCAGGAGCCTGGTCTCACTTGTCCTCAGCTACGTTAGAGCGGACAGAGGTGGTCTTAGTGGTCACCCAAGACACACAAGGCCTTGTGGGGCCCCCGGCTTCTCAGGCTTCCATCTTTCCTCCCTGCTGCCTCTCTGCTAGTCTTTGGGTGTTTCCCATTTGTCTAAGACATTCCCATCCTGTGCCCTTTACCCTCAAAGTTCTGCCTATTACAAGATCCAACACCATTACTATTTTTTAACAGTTCTGAAAAACCGTAAGTGACATACAATAAACTCCATATTTCAAGTGTACAGTCTGATGAGTTTTGACATACACGTATTCCCGAGGAATCATAACGCCAGTGAAAAGGATGAGCACATTCTTCACTCCCTGAGACCGGCTCCTGCCTCTTGGGAATCCGGCTCTCCTTCCACCCCTGTCCTCAAGCAGGCACCACGTGCTTTCTGACACCGTGGACTGGTTTGTGCGTTGTAGACTTGCACGTCAGTGGGGTCGTTCACTCCGTGCTCTTCTTCGTCGGGGTCTCTCGCTCAGCATAATGATTTTGAGATTCGTCCACGTTGAGGCGTGTATCATCAATAAGTTGTTCCCTTTATCGGAGTGCTTTTCCATTGTGTGGATGTGCCGGTGTGTTCGTCCATTCACTTGTCGACCGGCATTTGAGTCGATTCCAGTTGAGAGCTATGACGAATGAAGCTGCTGTGAACGTTCCTGTACAAGTCTTTGTAGGGACAAATGCTTTCGTTTCTCTTGGGTAAATACCTGCGAGTGAAATGGCCAGATCCTATGGTAGGTGTCTGTTAAACTTGTTAAGAAACTGCCAGACTCTTTCAAAGTGTTCGCAGCGTTTTGCGCCCCCAACCTCAGGGTGCGAGCGGTGTGGTCGCTCCAGTTTCTCACCGTCATCATTTGGTACCATGCTGTCGTTTCATCAGTGGAGATGCTGAAAGTAACAAAGAGTCCATAAACGTGGGTCTGACAGTAAGTTCACCAGTTGGAAAGGGGGTGTTAGTGTGGGGTTCAGCAAACTATGGCCCATGAATCGAGAATGAATTTTGCATCCTTAAATGGTTGCAAAAGAAACCAGAAACCACCCAAAACACGAAGAAGGTATGACAGAGACTGCACGGGACTTGCAAAGCCTAAAATATTTACTATATGGCCCTTTACAGGAAGTTTTCCAAGTCCTCGATGTGTCGATCGACCCACGTTCTTCCCATCCTCCTACGCTTTTCTCGGCATCTTATTTCCTCATGGTCCCCAAATGGCTGCCACAGTTCCAGCCATCCTTGGGAGCCTGGACGGCATCCGGCCAAGGAAGAGGGTGTATCACCGGGAAGACTTCTCCCCATAGTCCACCTGGCAGACTTTCCCCCGGGTCCCATTGACCAGGATGTGGTAGGCAGAGTGTTGTGGAAATTGACACTTAGAAAATGGCAAAGAGAACCCTGTGATGTGGGAAGCCCAGGAGCTGAGGAGCACAGAGAAGGTGCTTTACTTGGAGGGCAGAGCAGCAGAGAAGGCTTCCTGGAGGTAGTGACATCAGCACAAAGCAGAAATTGGCTAGAGAAAGGGGTGGGGAAGAGAAGGCATTGCATTGCAAATAGAATAGTAGTTCTTCCATCCCTCCCCTCCCCTCATCTCTCCCCCCTTTCTTCACTTCTTTTATCCATTCATTTATCCATTCATTCAACAAACACTTGCTGAATGCCTCCACTGTGCCGGTTACAGGGGCAATAGTGGAAAATAAGACATAGACGATTTCTGTTCTTTAGAGGGACAGTAATAAATAATCAGGGAAATACCAAGTAATTGTAATTATTAAAGTGTAAGTGAAACAGTGCTGTGATAGAGAGGGTCTGGAGAGTAACCTTATGTGACTCAGAAACAAGAAGCATTGGCTGGGCAGGCGCAGTGGCTCACTCCTGTAATGCCAGCACTTTGGGAGGCCAAGGCGGGCAGATCACAAGGTCAGGAGTTGCACACCAGCCTGGCCAACATGGTGAAACCCCATCTCTACTAAAGATACAAAAAATTAGCCAGATGCAGTGGCAGGTGCCTGTAATCCCAGCTACTTGTGAGGCTGAGGCAGGAGAATTGCTTGAACCCAGGAGGCAGAGGTTGCAGTGAGCCAAGATTGTGCCATTGCACTCCAGCCTGGGAAACAGAGTGAGACTCCATTTCAAAAGAAAAGAAAAGAAAAAAAAGAAACAAGAAGCATCAAGGCTGCATAGGATCTGTAGGCGGCTCTGGGTTGCTGAGGGGCAGCCTTTGCAGCAGGTTTTGGGGGGCTGGGGGGTTTTGCTTTGATTGCCCTGATGCTGGGGATTCTGGAAGAGATGAAATCCAGGCTAGCCCAAGGTCTAGGACTCTGAGGCTGTGGAATATGCATTGTACCCCAAAGATGCGCTGCCACGGGGACCTGTGGAATCACACTCGTTTGTCAAGATGCCAGGGCTGCCTGGCTGCCCCATTTCCTGCCCTCCCCGCCCACCCCAGCGTGGCTCCTGGAACAGCGTGGGTGGCGCAAAGGAGAGGCTCTCCGCATGCAGAGAAGCAACGCGTGTGAGAACAGACCTCCAGGTGGGTCAGGAGAAAGCACTCCTGGGTGGAGACGTGCTCCACAGCTAGACCATTCCTCACAGCAGCTGTGAGATGAGAGAGGGGCGGGGGCTGCCCAGCTGAGTGATGGAAATGATGGGGGTGGGGCGTGGTGCCACCGTTCCCTTGCCCAGAGAGCCAAAGCTGCTAAGAGGGTGGTTCAGAGCGCAGGCCTCCAAGTCAGACTTTGCCACTAAGCTGCTACACAGCCTCCAGCCATCACTCTCTGCCTCAGTTTCCTCCTCTATACAATGGGGATACTTGTTTTGTTCCCATGAGTTGGTCAGAGCATATAATGCTACCACCACCTGGTAGAAGGGTACTGTTTTTCTTCCCTTTTAAAGGCAACGAAAGTGAAGCTCAAGTAAGGTATGCTACTTGCCCAGGGTCACACAGCAAGGAGCTGGAGGGCCAGGCAGTCAGACTTTGGAGCTCTGGCCTAAACCGTGCTTGTGAGGATGACATGAGATGATGTGGGGCCTGGCACACATAATATGTCCTGTCAGCTCTTAGGAAATATGTACCCTATTGGAGCAGCTTTTGGACAAGTGTTGATTTAGCCTGGGGAAGGGAGCATTTCTCCTTGTAGTTTGTTTTTCAAAATGTGAGTAGTTAAGCCACACTCATTCCAGTGCTGGATTCTAATGGGGCATTCCCCATTGAAATATCCGTGCCTGTTGCTAGGGGTTTTGGCTTGCACCAATACCTGGGAGGTAGGTATCACAATTTCCATTTGCAAAAGGAGGCAGCTGAGGCAGGAGAAGGCTGTGTAAGGGCCCCGGGCCACACAGTATTTATAACTGTGTCTGGCAGCCATGCAGAGGAAGGCCGGGGGTTTCGAGCTGTTCTTTCCTGTGGTCTTCCCGGATAGCCCCCTTCGGGAATCAAGGCCCAGAGAGGAGGGGAGCACTGCCTGCGGCCCCACAGTGGTATGGGGCAGAGCCTGGCTCTTCCTCTCCATTCAGCCTGGGCAGGAGGGCATGCAAGATGCCCTCTACAGCCACTCAGACCTGCTGGTCACTGGAGCTGTCAACGTGGTTGAATTTTTGTCAGAACGGAGTATGGGAGGGAGTCCCCAAAGCCATGTTGGCAAACTTTGTGTTTTCCACCATCAGGCTTCAGTCGGGGTTCACGGCCAATCTAAGTGCGAGTAGAGAGGGCAAAATGGAGCGGAGGGAAGGAGGAACACAGGGCAAGGTCTTCCCTCTTGGGACCACATCTTCTGCACCCCATAATCCAGCTGACACAAATGGGGGTGTTTCCAGGGGCAGGGTGGTACGGTGGTTAAGGCCACAGGTTTTGAGTCCCATCCAGCCATGGGTCGTGTCACACAGCTCTACACATAGCAGGTGCATGACGTGGACTAGTGACGTCATTGTTCATAGCCTCTGTGGTCTCATCTGTACAATGGCGATGACACCCTTCCTGGGTTATACCTGTCAAGAAGGCAGTAGGGCGCATAGTAGGCCATTGGTGAATGAGAGCTGCCGTGAGGTGTGACTGTGCTTACTCCAAACCCCAAGTAAAACAGTTGCATAGGCTAGGGATTGGGTCTCTGGCTTCCCTGCTACAGTGCCTGGTTCAAGAAGTAGGTGCTCAAGAAAGTGCTGGCTGAAGTCAGAAGTTCGGGAGGGAGGGAGGAAGGACAGACAGAAAGGCCTTCTCCTCCTTCTTTCAATCTTTTATGATACTCATGGAAACCTTTATAATCTTGGAATGTTGCGTAGCGGGCAGTTCAGCCAAGTTAAGCAAACTCACTGGTCAGAAATGCATTTCCTAGGGGAGGTCACGTGTTCCTCATCCCAGTTCTCATTTGTTGTTTCCCAAGAACATCTTGCTTTGTTTTGCTAGCTGAGCCAAAAATGTGGAACTTGAGCTGCTGCGGTGGAAAGAAACGCGTTGTCCAGCCCCAGGTGGGGTGTCCAAAGACACCAGCAGAGCTCCCCTACTCCTTTGCAGGGGCTGCTTGCCCCCAGAACCGCTGGGTGGTCCAGCGGGATAAGTCAGGCAGGGGAATTAGGTGGGGGGCCCTCCGCTTGCCTGTTCCCATTTTAGAGAAGGCCAGGGTGTGCAGCATTAAGAGATGCCTGGCTCTTGGAAGACGGGCTGTAATTACAGACTGGCTTCTCCATGCCAGGCAGGCCACATGGCAGACTATCCACAGCGTAGAAAATGCTGCTTTCTACTTCAGCTGAGGGTGGGTCCTGATAAAGAAAGGTGATGAGTTTCTCTCTGTTTCTAGAAAAATTTCCTTGCCAGATGATTATTTTTTTGCTCGTTGCAAGGTTAATTAAAGACATCTTAGGTCACTAAAATGACTATTTGAAGAAGAATGTGATAAATTAACACAAGGAAATCTTCTTGGGCTTGGTTTATAAATAATCTGGGATTACTTGTAAAATCAAGTCATTTCTATTTTTTTTTTTTTGTCTTTTATCTGAATTCTTTTCCCGGTTGCCTTGGAAACAAGTCTCCCCAGAGGGATGTTGGGAGTTCTGTGACTTGGGTTCAAGCCTCAGTGATTCCTCCACTTCGCACAGCGGGTGTGATGAGATCCTCTTGAGGATGTTGGGTATCAAGGGTGGACAGGACACGTTCCTGTTGCCCACGGGTTCAGCACCCATAGGGGAAGACTGATGGGTAAACCAAATGACAGCCAGGTACACTGTGTGATTCGGTGGGGGTTACATAGGCGAAGTGGGAGCCCAGAGGGACCCCCTGCCCCCATGGACAGAAGGAAACAGGGGAGGCATCTCAGGGGAGGGAGTATTAAGCTGAGCTGTGGTGGACTAGATGCTGGCCAGGTGAGGAAGGGGTGGAAAGGTGTCTTAGCCAGAGGGAACAGCTTGTGCAAAGGGCTGAACGAGAGATGGTGTGGCACATTCCAGGATGAACATCTGTCCAGTTTGCCCAGGGTAGAAAGAACTGGGGAGACGGGTAATACGTGAGGTTGCAGACGCTGTCAAAGTTCAGATCAGGCACAGTTCCTAGGAGATATCAGAGAGGGCACCTGCTGCAGATGGACTGTGAGGCCTTAGGGCAGCCCTTGCTTTGGGCTTGTTTCTTTAGTTAAGTGGGAGGGTTGGCCTAGGTTGGACCCTGTAGGTGTCCTGGTTCAGACTGTCTAGGGTCCTGTGATTCATTTCAACAGTGAGATCATAGGAATGATAACAGAAAAACCATCATCCCTTGTTGTCACCATTTATTGAATGTTTTTCTTGTTGTTGTTTTGAGACAGAGTCTTGCTCTGTTGCCTAGGCTGGAGTGCAGTGGTGCGGTCTTTGCTCACTGCAACCTCCACCTACAGGTTCAAGCAATGCTCCTGCCTCAGCCTCCTCAGTAGCTGGGATTATAGGCACACACCACCATTCCCAGCTAATTTCTGTATTATTTATTTATTTTTTGAGATAGAGTCTTGCTCTGTCGCCCAGGCTGGAGTGCAGTGGCACGATCTCGGCTCACTGCAATCTCCACCTCTGGGTTCAAGCAATTCCTTGCCTCAGCCTCCCAAGTAGCTGGGATTACAGGCACCCACCACCACACTCAGCTAATTTTTGTATTTTTAGTAGCGACGGGGTTTCACCATCTTGGCCAAGCTGATCTTGAACTCCTGACCTTGTGATCCATCCATCTCGGCCTTCCAAAGTGCTGGGATTACAGAGCCACGGTGCCTGGCCTAATTTTTGTATTTTTAGTAGATATGGGTTTTGCCATGTTGGTCAGGCTGGTATTGAACTCCTGGCCTCAAGTGATCTACCCGCCTGAGTCTCCCAAAGTGCTGGGATTACAGGTGTGACCACCATGCCCGGCCTTACTGAGTGTTAACTATGTACCAGGGGCACAAATTATCTCAGTTTTGTTGTTGTTGTTGTTGTTGCAACCTTTTGAAGGGGGTGGGCTTCTTACAAGACCAGAAAACCATGACTCACGTGATGTAGGCCTTAGGCGGAAGCCCTGTGCCATCAGCTATGTTCTGCCTGACGGTGTCGCTCCCTCTGAAAGGGAGAAAAAAGTAGGTTGAAGCTGAGTTCGAGAGCCAGCCCTTCCCACTCATAGTCCTGGGAATTCATCTCCAGGCCAGTTGACAAGAAAGGAAAACTAATGCAACTGGGCAAACCCTTCAGAAGGCTTTTCCTGACCCTCACCAGAGGGCTGGGGGACAAGGGAAGTGTAGAGAAATGAGGTGGGGAAAGGCTTTGGGATCAGACAAGTCTGGGTTCCAGTCCCAGAGCCCTCTTGCCAGCTCGGTGACCTTGGGCAAGTCCCTCTGGCTCTTCATAACCTCACTGTCCTCTGTAAAATGAGGATCATCACTAATAGGACTCACCCTCGAGGGTTGTTTTGAGAGTTAAGTGACATGAGATGTGCGAGAACCATTTCCTGGTACACAGTAAATCCTCCTTAGTGGTTGGTATTATTTCCACTGTACCCCCTTCTTTTCTGTTTGTTTTGTTTTGTGATGGAGCCTTACTCTGTTGCGAAGGCTGGAGTGTGGTGGTATGATCTTGGCTCACTGCGCACCTCCCAGGTTCAAGCGATCTTCCTGCCTCAGCCTCCTGAGTAGCTGGGATTATAGGCACCCACCACCAAGCCTGGCTAATTTTTGTATTTTTAGTACAGATGGAGTTTTGCCATGTTGGCTAGGATGGTCTTGAACTCCTGACCTCAGGTGATTCGCCCGCCTCAGCCTCCCAAAGTGCTGGGATTACAGGCATGTAATGCGCCCAGCCCCAAACTTCTTTATTAACATGTTAGTATACCTCTTGGTCTAGGATGCACAGTCCTGGAATGTCTAATCTTTTAGGAAGCAGGATGTGAAGAGGGTAGTATAAATGAGACCTGCAGGAGATTTGGAAAAAGCTGAAGGTTATCTTGCAGGTGGGAGAGGAGGAGAAGGCAGCCGTAGGCAGGGATCCCACATGTCTAAAACTCCAAGGGCAAGACTGAAGGTGCCCATACTTCCTGGCCTTTCAGTGTGCTGTTCTGTCTTTCAGCCCTCTTGGAATACTCCTGTTCATCCTTCAAAACCCCACCCTGATACCCCTCTTTTCATTGTAAGTCTTTAGTAAGTGATCATTTTCCCTGTGACTTTCTTTCCTCAACCTTTGAATTTCTTGTTGCTGTTCACCCTTCCCTGTTAGCGTGGTACTCACTTGTTCATCAGAACCCTTGGCCATTGTTCTCTTTTTCCCTCCTATTTCTTTCTTCCACCAGACCAGAGATTCTTGAAATCATACATGTTTGTATTAGATTTTGGGGCAAAAATGGGATAGCCTCAGATTTGAGATGGCCTTTGGGGACACCTTCCAACCTTAATGGCTAAGAATCAGATAGATACACTGAGCTCTTCAGAGGCTATAGGTCCCCTCAGGCCCAACACTGTCTTACAGAAAGTAACTGTCCAGGGAATGTTTGTTGAATGAATGAATGACTGACATATTCTGATTTTTTTTCTTTTTTTTTTCTTTTTCTTATTTTTTTTTTTTTTTTTTTTTTTTGTGACTGAGTCTCACTCTGTTGCCCAGGCTGGAATGCAATGGCATGTTCTCAGCTCATTGCAAGCTCCAACTTCTGGATTCAAGCAATTCTCCTGCCTCAGCCTCCCAAGTAGCTGGGATTACAGGCGCCCACCACACACCCAGCTCATTTTTGTATTTTTAGTAGAGGTTTTGTATTTTTAGTAGGGGTTTCACCATGCTGGCCAGGCTGGTCTCAAACTGCTGATCTCAGGCAATCCACCTGCCTCAGCCTCCCAAAGTTCTGGGATTACAGGCGTGAGCCACCGCGCTTGGCCCGTTTTCTGATTTCTGAAACCACACATGCTTATCTGGAAATGGCGATCTCTGTGTCTCGCCTCACATTGTAGATGAAATTCCCATTTGCTTCCTGGATCTCAGCAGCTTCTCCAGCATTTTTTGGATTAATTATATAAGAAAGAGATGGTTTTCTTTCTTTTTTGATGCCCAGAAACATCCCAAGAGTTTCCTGGAGAGAACAGAAGACTGCAGAAAAAGTCCTCTTGCGGGTTGAGGGGGGCGGGGGGGATGCTTGTGCTGCCCCAGTTTTCAGGAAGCGAAGCTTTTTATAGTCACACTTGCAGACCGCTCTGTACCTAAAGGAAGCCAGGAGGGAACAAGCAGACATCTGGCTTCGTAGCTCACTTCTGCGCCCCTCTCCCGCTTCTGGAAGGGGGCAGAACTGGATGATCCCAACTGCCATTTGGTCCCTCCTTTTCTGGGTGCTTGTCTGCCATCCAGACTGATTTGGTGAGGGCCAGGATATAGAACTTGTCACAGGTGTGAGGCTGGGCATGCCAAATTCCACTACTTAACAGCCGTGTTAGTTGGGTTGGTCATTTCACTTCTCTCTGTCACAGTTTTTCCATCTGTAAAATGGGAGTGATAATCATATTAATAGTGTCAGCCTCCTTTCATTGTTGGGAGGAGCTGATGGTGTAATACAGTGATGCAATGCAGTGCAATGCCTGGCACATAGTAAGTGCTCAGTTAGCAGTGGTGATGGTGGTGGTGGTGGTGGTGGTGGTCTTTGATCAGGTTCCCTAGAAGCAGGGACTGACGAGGATTCTGGTGCAGCGACTCATTGAGGGAAAGCTCTCAAGTGAAACCCGTAAGGATAAAAGGGCAACAGACTGGGGCAGGGGACAAAGCTAAGTCCAGACATGGTTTCAGCTGAGCCCCAGCCTCAGCCCAGTCCCATGGGTGTGAATTGCGTCACTGAGTTGGTGGCGCCTTGAGGCAGGGAGACCTGGGGGTTGTGTTCTGTATTGGTCAGTCATTGACCGTGGGCATCTGGGCATAGCCTTCAGTAAGGGCAGTTCTCCAGAGGAGGGTGGAGCTCAGAGCCTTTTGTAACCAGAATTCAAGCAGCTAAACAGTGTGTGCACCTTCTAGAAAAGGGGATCTTAGTCAGGGGTGGTACCAGCTGCATTGACGAAAATGATACATTCGATGACTTGGTTTCTGAAAACCAGAGAAGTCAAGTAATTTGCTCACGATCACACAGCTAAAAAGAGCGATAGCTGAGTCTCCGAACCCTTGATCGTGATACTATACTTATTTAGCAAAGACGAGGTGGGTCTAGAATAAGGCAAGTGAGATGCTTACACAGGGCATAAAATTGGGGGCATCAAGAAAAGTCAGTGATCACTATACATAATATTTTAATTGTGTCTTTTAAAAATTAAAATTAATGCAAAAATTTATGATGAGAAAATAATCAGAACTGTAAATACAAACAGGATCAGTATTATTTATCTTTTTCCTTTTGCCTCTGGCAGCAGCGTGGCTTACACAGCACTGAGCAAGTCCCTTTTTGAACAATTAGGTTCTTACACTTTTTCATCGTTATCTATGTGACTGTGATGAGCATTCTTGCAGCAAAATGTTTGTATATTATTATTTTTATTTCCAAAGGAATTCCTGTGTGTGGAATCGGATCACCAGCTATTAGGTCAAAAGTTAGACACAGCCCACCCCCAACATTTTATTATGAAAATATTCGGCTGGGCGCGGTGGCTCACGCCTGTAATCCCAGCACTTTGGGAGGCCGAGGCGGGTGGATCACGAGATCAAGAGATTGAGACCATCCTGGTCAACATGATGAAACCCCGTCTCCACTAAAAATACAAAAATTAGCTGGGCATGGTGGCGCACACCTATAGTCCCGGCTACTCAGGAGGCTGAGGCAGGAGAACTGCTTGAACCCAGGAGGTGGCGGTTGTGGTGAGCCGAGATCGCACCATTGCACTCCAGCCTGGGTAACAAGAGCGAAACTGTGTCTCAAAAAAAAAAAGAAAAGAAAATGTTCAAACATATAGAAAAATTATGTAGGAACACACCCATCAGCTAGATTCTATAACATTTTGCTATGGATGCTTTATAAAACGTAGCCATCCATCCATGGCACTTTTTTTTTTTTTTTTTTTGAGACAGGGCCTCACTCTGTTGCCCAGGCTAGAGTGCAGTGGTGTGATCACAGCTCACCGCAGCCTTAACTTCCCAGGGTCCAGCAATCCTTATACCTCAGCCTCCAGGGTAGCTGGGACTACAGAGTTTAAATAATCCTTTCACCTTGGGCTCCCAAATAGCTGGGATTACAGGCGTGAGCCACGTTACCCAGCACTCCATTTTTTTGCATGTTTGCATTTCAAAATAAATTATTGATTGGTCTGGAGTGGTGGCTCATGCCTGTAATCCCACCACTTTGGGAGGCCGAGGCAGGCAGACCATGAGGTCAGGAGTTCGAGACCAGCCTGGCCAACATGGTGAAACCCCATCTCTGCTAAAAATACAAAAATTAGCCAGGCAGGGTGGCACGCACCTGTAATCCCAGCTACTCAGGAGGCTAAGGTAGGAGAATTGCTTGAACTTGGGAGGCGGAGGTTTCAGTGAGCTGAGATCACACCAGTGCACTCCAGCCCGGGCAACAGAGCGAGACTCCATCTCAAAAAAAAAAAAAAATTATAGACATCAGTACACTTCAGCTGTACCTTTCAGTATGCATGCCATTAACTGGTGAGCCATTATTTTTTAAGACTTTTGATCTAGGGTGTTAAATTTCCTCCAGGAAGTATATACCAGTTTTCATTTCCATCTGCTGTGGGTATGTGTGTCTGTTTTACCACAACCTTGACAACACTGGGTATGATCGTTTTAAAGGTGTTTTACTTCCTACTTTGATTGAACATTTTTCCTCGTGAGGACCCCAGTGGATTTTCCACCTCTGTGTCCAGATGAATGAATTCTCCTGCCTCAGCCTCCTGAGTGGCTGGGATTACAGGCACCTGCCACCGTGACTGGCTAATTTTTGTAGTTTTAGTAGGAATGGGTTTTTCACCATCTTGGCCAGGCTGGTCTTGAACTCCTGACCTTGTGATCCACCCGCCTTGGCCTCCCCAAAGTGCTGGGATTAGAAGTGTGAGCCACCATGCCCAGCCCATCACTTCTTCTTTACTCTGCTAAGCACATGAACCAACCTTCATTCATTGTGGGAGGGGACCATAACAGGGTATGAATAAAAGGGGGCAAGGATTATTGAGAGTCATCTCGGAGGATGCCTATCAGGCATGACCTTGGTATATGATTTCACCTCTGTGGACCTCAGTCTCCTCCTCTGTCAACTGGGTTCATGCAAAAAAATTCATGAGTTGATCCTGTGAATGCTTAGAAATGTGTTAGACACTTGGTTACCTCTTAATAAATATTAGCCACCACTGTCATCCCCTGGTGGGCTATGAGGCCTCTGTTCTTAATCTCTATGCAGTGCCTGGCTCAGAGTAGGCACCCTCTGAATCTTTATTAAATGAATGAGTGAAAGAATGAATGAGGCTGGATACGGTGGCTCATGCTTGTAATCTCAGCACTTTGGGAGGCTGAGGCAGGTGGATTGCTTGAGTCTAGGGGTTCAAGACCAGCCTGGGCAACATGGTGAAACCCCGTCTCTACTAAAAATTACACACAAAAAAAATCAGCTGAGTGTGGTGGCACATATCTGTAGTCCCAGCTACTCGGGAGGCTGAGGTGGGAGGATCGCTTGAGCCTGGGAGGTCAAGGGTGCAGTGAGCTGTGATCACACCACTACACTCCAGTCTAGGCAACAGAGTGAGATCCTGAATCCAAAAAGAAAAAAAGGAAGCAAGAGAGAGAGAATGAATAGCTGTAAGGAGTAGGAATACATAGACAAGAAAGAGATCTGTCGGCCACATTGCCAGAGAGTTCTTTGTGATAAACTTTCTCAAACGAGGCCCTTTGACCAGTGTCTAGAAAACAAATATTTGTTCAAAACTGAAGTCAGGTGGTGTTGGAAAGGACATGGGATGCATTCGGAGCGACCTGGGTTTCAATCGTGGACTTGGTGTCTGAACAATAAATATTTACAGAGCCTTAACTCTGGGCCAGGTACCATATCAGACCTGGGAAAAACCTGGGGTGGGAGCAGCTCTGGTGCATGCCCTGGTGCCATCCTTGCTGTGTGACCTTGGGCTAGTGAATCTATGTCTCTGAATCTGCATTGCCTTGTCTGTAAAAGTAATGGGTTTAGGGGGACATGGATCCCTGCTGGGAGGAGAAACCTCCTTTAACAGGTGTGCCTGACCTCCAGGATCCAGCTGCTGCCCACCCCTTTCTAACAACCCCTGACATGTTTGGATTGTCCAGACAGAGGGCAGAGAATCTGCCCGGGTCAGATGAGCAGGACCTGGCGAGGGAAGCCGGTGTTAGGGTGTAGTCGTACCCCCAACCCCCAGTACTCCAGCTCTGTAAGGGTTAAAACCCAGTGAGCTCATGTAACCTGGTGTAAACCATGAATCATTCCCATTGCTCCCAGTGCTGAGCCTGCCACCCAGGACGGGGCAGATGCTGTGCCCCAGGTTGCCATGGAAACTCTGCCTGTACTGAAATACAGCCTGCTCCAGTCCTTCCTGGGGGTACCTCAGGGGCTGTCTCACCTGGCTCAGTGTTGACTTCCGGGGAGGGAGGGAGAGACAGCTGAGAAGGAGAGAGAGAGAGAGAGAGAGAGAGTGGAAGAGAAGCAAGTGGAAGTTGAGACACAGGGAGAGGGAGGAGAGCGAGGCTGAGAAACCAACAGAGAAACAGACCACGAGAGGGAGACAGACTGACAGCTGACCAGAGGTCCCAAGACGCTGCCTGTAACTGTAGAGGCAGAAGCAGTTTCCCAGCAGTGCTAACCTTCCGGGGGCTGCCAGATCTCCGACATACAGGCACACACACACGTGCACACACATGCACACACGTGCAGCCGCGTTTCCTGGTGCGCTTGCGGTGAGGGCACAGGGGTGGGTAGACTGGCAGGCACGTGAAGTTGCCATCAGCCCCGAGGGACCGTGAGCGAGTTGGGACTTGGGGGAGAAAAAAATGGGGGCGGACGTCAGCTCCCTGGGCGGCCGCTGCCACCGCCTCCGCCTCTCCGAGGCCCCTCCTGCATTCCTGGGCAGCAAAGCCCCTCGTTAAGACGGGGGCTGATGTCATCCCTGGCTGCTCAGCCAGGGGACCCGGGGGCCCTGGTGGCTGCCTCCGGAAGTGAGCTAGCTGCCTGCCGGCTGACAGGTTTGGAATCTCCAGCCAGAGGACAGAAAACCTGCATGGGTCAGGTGAGCGGGGTCTGGCCGAGGGCAGCTGGGCAGGGGACAGCAGGGTACAGCAGCCTGCCCACTGGAACCTTCCAGGGTGCACCTCAGGGGGGCTGCCTACCTGAAGGGAAGTGAGGACGAGGGTGCCCAAGGCTGCCCCCTCCCCCCCACCTTTCGGGGGCCGTCACGCCCTGGAGTGAGAGCAGCCGGCTTGTTCCTCAAAGCTCCTTGTCGTGGCCGATCAGCTGGGTGAGCCCTGCAGCTGGAACCTGGACTGCCCAGTGTGTTGACTTTACAGCCTCGCTGGGGTGGACTCCCAGCCTGCCTCTTAGCTGCCTCCTAATTCCGAGCGGTGCCCGTGGATGCAGCCGGCTGCTGGCTCAGGGATGTTTACTTACCCTTGGTTTGCCTGAAGAGAGCTGCTGGATTTTGTTTTTTGTTTGTTTGTTTGCTTTTCCTCCAAGCAAGCCCAGAACTTCCATGAGCAAAAGAGTCAGCAGAGGGGAGAGGAGACTGGCGTTTTAATTGCACTCTCCCTCCCGCACCTCCTCCTTCCCTCTCTTCCTGGCTGGCCCCATGGATTACCTGGGAGATAAACTCACAGTGGCTCAGACCCACATGACCCAGTGGATGGGCACCGTTAGGAGGTCCTTCCAGGAAGCCCTCAATTTGGTGACCACCACGGTGGGCCACGAACGGACGAGTGCAGAGCCGGCCAGCCGGACCCCCTTCAAGCGCACCTCCTCCTTCCGACACCTGGCCTCCCGGAGTCGGGAATCTTTCCGCCGCTTCTCTGCTCGCAGCCAACAGAGATTTTCTTCACTGAGGAAAAGACAGACAGACTCGGAACCGCCAGATATTGTAAGCTTATGATATTTTAGAAAATACTGAAACAATACTGAAAGCTCCTCCCCTCCAGTCCTCCCAGGGAGGGGGTCCCAGACATCAGACGAGGGAAGTTACTTCTCCCAGAATAGTTGTCAAAGCCCAGGCCCTCCGTGTTCTCTGCACCTGGGGAGGAGGGACGTAGCAATAATTCCTCTCTCTCTCCCGAAGTCGGTCAGGAAATTTTTGCTGGAGTCGAGGTCTGTATGGACAGGGCCAGCGTGAGTTGCGCCGAATTTGCCGGTTGATTTATGTTTAAGTGTGAACACCCCAGCCCCGTCCTTCCCCCTATTTTTAGGGTGGATTAGTGGCACCTGCTTCGGCTCCTCTCACCCTGCTAGGAAGAACAAGTAGCCATGTCGTGTGCACGCCGAGTTATAGCTTTTGTGGTTCCACTGAGCTCTCATCTGATTGCCAAGGAAAGGGCCTTAGGAGACCGAGGTGATGGGCGAGTTTGCCCGCTGACCATGCACCTGGGGCTTGGTGTGAGTGGGCCAGGGCGGGAGGTGTTGATTTCTCACTCAGGCAGGCTCAGGAGGGCTTGGGATTGGGACAGCAGGCTGGAATGACAGCTCATGATTAAAAGCTTGGCCTGTGTCCTGCTAGGGAACAGTGCAGAAACGACTGTAGAGACCTTACGATGATTTGGAGAGGTGGGACTGGGCCCCGAGTGCGAGCGTCTACCCTGTGGGGCAGCACAGTGAGCGAGTGGCAGAGCCGGGACCAGAACCCCAGGTCTGACCTCCCCATTCAGGCTTCTCTCCAGTCCAGCTCCCGGCGGATGTTCTCCCCTGGCTCTCCCGATAACCTCAGGTCTGCCCACGTCACTGACCAGGCCTGAACCTAAAGAGAGTGCCTGGCATTTTCACATAGGAGACGTCTGCCACCTGACTGTGCTGGCCGCGTTCGCGGGAACACCTGAGAACAGGCAAAGGGCTAAGCCAGCCCCTTTTCTGGGTTGCTCCTAGTCAGGAGTGCCTACAGTCATGAAGGGACCCAGCATTTAGGAGGAGCCCTGAGCTGGCCCTCCGTACACTCGAGGTGGCAGGGCTCACAGCTGCCCTGCCCAGTGCAGGGATTCAGTATCCCCTCTGCTGGCCCAGAGGTGGGGTGACTCAGCCCAGGTCACACAGCAGCCAGAGCGGGCAGCTGCAAATGCAAGACATTAGCCGAGCGCTTGGGCATGACACACGGCTCATCGACAGCATGTCGCCTTCACACTGGGTCTGTGCTCCTTTGTGGCCTTGGACAAATTAGTGGAGCTTGAATTTATGCGACAGACTCCCCAACCTCTGGAAGGTGTGACTTGGCACAGGGAAAGAAGGCCCCTCATTCAGTCTATCTCTCCCTGTGTGTCTCTCTGTCTTTGTGATGTGTCTCTCTGCCTTGCTCTGTCTCTCTCTCCCTCTCTGTCACTCTTGTTCTCTCTCAGGGTATGGGGTTGCTGATAGGCAGGCTCTTTTGACATCCGTCTTTCCCCAGCCTGGGGAGTGGTGTGACCCCTGAATCCCCTAGGCCTCTTACCCTGTGTTACAGGTTGGTGCCATTGGCAAGAATGGCCTCTCCCGCTGGTTGAATGAATGAAGTTGGGTGGTGCAGAGCTATCCCCTATTACATCGAGATGCCTCCAGCAGTGTAAATACAGGCTAAATACATTCAAACTTCGAGCTCCTTTCCGTGTAGCCACCTACTGGGTGGTAGGCACCAGCTGGCCTTGGCCTTGACAGCTTGAATCAGACTCCTGGCTGAGGAGCCCTGACCCATTCTTAAGCTTCACTTTCTTCCTCCGTCCAATGAGGAGAACCAAGGGCTTGGTATGAGATTGAAGCAGGCCCCTGGCACAGTGGCAGGCACACAATAGGTGCACACTTGTGAATGTCCTCTCTCTTTTGGTTGCCTAGACACTCTGCCTGAGCAGGGTAAAGGCAGAGTTGGGATGGGAGCACGTGCTGTCTTGCAGAAAAGTCAACGAAAACGCAAGGCCGGGGACCTCCTGCCTGGGGTTGAGTCCCGACTCTGCCAGTTCCCAGCCGTGTGACCTTGGGCAGGCTCCTTCCCTCTCTGTTCCTTTATTTCCTCCTCTGTGAAATGGGGATGATCGTGCATTGATGTGCTGGTAAACGTGTGGTGGGTGTGGCTGTGCTTAGTGTGTGGTATATGTGCCTTAAAAGTTAATTCTTGTGACAACCAAACCTTTCCTCTCAAACCATCCCTTCAGATTTTCAATGAGCTGGAAAACCCACACACACCCCTTTCACTCAGGAACTTCACTTAAATATTCATTTTATGGGAAGAAACTTTTTAAAGCCACTGACAATTAAGAGTTTGGGACAACAACAGTATCCATGGCTGGAGCTGGGAAGGGCCAGGATTTTAATCTTTCCGACCTTGTCTGCGTGATTTATCTAAATAATCCATTCTTTTCATCCTGGTTCCTGCCTCTGGCTTGTATTTACTTAGAGCAATGTAGAGGAATCTGTCACAGGCATAAAATAACCCTCTAAGGCGTGCCCTGAAATGTTTTCTAAAGCCAGCCCTGAAGTAATTTGCTAATGGCCTGCCTGCCTCTGTGTCCAAGGGATAAAAAGGAGAAAGAGGGAAAACAAACGCTTTGTCTCTGAGCCACAAAGGCAGGAAGAGACACGTTTGTACTGCAGTCCTGTGTGAGCCTGAGAAACATGCCTGGGACGCCGGGGTTAGCCCAGGAGACAAGGTGGGCTCCAGTTACAGGCCAGACAGAAAATTCCAGAACTGAGGAACAATGGCAGTGGCACAGGGGCCAAGACTGGAATAAAAGCAGGAAGTTGGGGGTCTCTGAGGCCACGGGGTGCTGCACAGAGAGGGCTTTGGAGTCAGACAGACTTGGGCCTGAGTCTCAACTCACCACGTGCAGGCTGAGTGACCTGGGCCACTTTGAATCACCTCTTTCAGCCTCAGTGCCCTCATCGGAAACATGGAGATGCAACCGGGACTTGTCTGATGGGTGGTTCAATGAGACAGAGCGGACTAAGAGCCAGCACAGCCCTGGCATGCAGGAGGTGCTGAGTAAATGTTCATTCCACGTTGCTTTCTGGTGGGCCTCAGACTGTAATGTAAGTCCCGCCTTTGTAGAAGGCTTGACTGGTGCCTTAGGGAGCAAAGTAAGAACCTGGGTGACCTGTATTTACTGTGTGCAGGACTCCACGCTAAGCATAAGGTGTGTATAATTTGTGTGTCTTCATTAATTCACTCACTTTTTCATTCAACCAGTATTTATTTTTATTTAGTTACTTAGTTATTTAGAGACAGAGCCTCGCTGTGTCGCCCAGGCTGGAGTGCAGAAGCACAATCTCAGCTCACTGCAACCTCTGCCTCCCAGGTTCAAGAGATTCTCCTGCCTCAGCCGTCCCAGTAGCTGGGATTACAGGCCCGCCACCACACCCAGCTAATTTTTGTATTTTTAGTAGAGATAGGGTTTCACCATGATGACCAGGCTGGTCTCGAACTCCTGACCTCAAGTGATCCACCCGCCTTGGCCTCCTAAAGTGCTAGGATTACAGGCATGAGCCACTGCGCCCCGCCTATTTTTATTTATTTATTTTGGAGATAAGGTCTTGCCTCGTTACTGGGGCTGGAGCACAGTGGCATGATCATAGCTCACCGCAGCCTTGATCTCCTGGGTTCAAGCTATCTTATTTCCTCTGGAGTAGCTGTGACTACAGGCGTGCGCCACCACACCCAGCCATTTTTTTTCTTTTGTGTAGAGACAGGGTCCTGCTGTGTTGCCCAGGCTGCTCTTGAGTTCCCGGCCTCAAGTGATCCTCCCACCTCAGCCTCCCAAAGTACAGGGATTGCAAGCATGAGCCACTGCACCTGGCCCCCTCCACCAGTATGTATGTATGTATGTATGTGTGTGTGCGTGCATGTATGTATGTGTGTATGTATGTATGTGTGTGTGCATGTATGTGTGTGTGTGTATGTATATACGTATGTGTATGTATGTATGTATGTGTATGTATGTGTGTATGTATGTGTGTATGTGTATGTATGTGTGTATGTATGTGTGTATGTGTATATGTATGTGTGTATGTACTGAGATGGAGTCTCGCTCTGTTGCCTCGGCTGGAGTGCAGTGGTATAATCTTGGCTCACTACAACCTCTGCCTCCCAGGTTCAAGCGATTCTCCTGCCTCAGCTTCCTGAGTAGCTGGGACTACTACCACCCACCACGCCTGGCTAATTTTTGTATTTTTACTGGAGACAGGGTTTCACCATGTTGGCCAGGGTGGTCTCAAACTCTGGCCTCAAGTGATCCACCCGCCTCTGCCTGCCAAAGTGGTGGGATTACAGGTGTGAGCCACCACACCTGGTCCCCTCAACCAGTATTTACTGAGGACCTGCCGCAACCCTGGTGCAGGAAAAATGGCTGTGAACAAAAGAGACAAAACTGTTGCCTTCACAGAGCTGCTTTCTAGTGAGGCTGATGATAAGACACATCAGAATGTAAATATGTCATCTATGTGCTGAAAATGACGGACCTATCTTAAAATATCAAGGATCTATCTGTAACCTCAAACTATTGCTGTGTATATAAGTAACCTCAAACTATTGCTACATATCAGAATTTCTCAGCCTCAGCTCCAATGATATCTTGGGCTACGTAATTCTTTTTGGCTGTGGGGGGCAAGGGATGGGGTCTGTGCATTGTAAGCTTATCTCTGTTCCCTAACCACTGGAAGTCAGTAGCATGTCCCACAGTTATGACAACCAAAAATATCTCCAGATATTGCCAAATCCCTTTGGGGCAGAATCACAATGCCTCTCCCAGCCCCCTCCAGGTTTGAGAACACTGCCATATATGATTTGGTGTGGGGCACAATAATTATAGCTGGGATATTCTCTCAGTGACTTAACTGTGGGGAGGAGGGCAGGGATCCTACATCCACTGAGCCTCTCCTACTTGCCAGAAACCACACAGCTGCCCCTGTGGGGTGCATCTCATACTTTGTGAATGGAGAAATCTAAAGCACAGAGAGGTGAACTCACAGGCCTGGGGCCACACAGCCGGGATCCATGAAGTGGGGACTCCATCCAGCGTGTGCTGGGCTTGCTGGGAGCATGACCACGCCCTGCACTGGGGATTCACTATTAAACATCGGCCCGGAGCTGTGTTCAGTCCTCCAGCCTAAGGCCGAGTGGGAGTATTTGCTTCTGTGTTAATTAGGGACTGGAATGGCTGCTTAAAATATTCAGCAGGGCTCAGCATCTCCCCCCGCCCCCAACCTGGCACACATACATTCTTCTTTAGTGAGTCGGGGAGAATTGAAAGGAAAGGATACATAGGACTCTTGCCTTTGGAAGCCCCATTTCAGTCATCTCCATCAGTACTCTCTTCATACTAGGGTCCTCCAGCTCTGTAATAAATTACCACAAACTTGGTAGCTTAAAGTAAGATAACTTTATCTCTCACAGTTCTTGGGTCCAGAAGTCTGAAATCAAAATGTCAGCAGCCGATGCCCCCTCCAGAGGCTCCAGAGGAGCGTCCTCTCTCACCTCTGCCAGCGCCTGGTGGCTCCAGGCATGCCTTGGCTCGTACCCGCATCACTCCAATCTCTGCCTCCGTTCTTCATGTCACTGTCTCCTCCTCTTTGTCATCTCCTCTCCTGTCTCTGATGAGGACACTTGTCCCTGAACATAGGAGCCTCCTGGATTATCTAGGATGAGCTCAGCTGGAGACCTGCAGCTTAATTCCATCTGCAAAGGCCCTTTTCCCAAGTAAGGTCACGTTTGCAGGTTCTAGGGGCTAGAGTAAGGTCACGTTTGCAGGTTCTAGGGGCTAGGATGCAAACGTAACTGTGGTTTTTTGTTTGACACAGGTTCTCCTGTCACCCAGGCTGGAGTGTGGTGGTGCAATCATGGCTCACTGCAGCCTCAACTTCCCAGGCTCAGGTGACCCTCCTCCCTCAGCCTCCCAAGTAGCTGGTTCTACAGGTGTACGCCACCACACCCAGCTATTTTTTTGTGTGTTTTTAATAGAGACAGAGTTTCAACTTGTTGCCCAAGCTGGTCTCAAATTCTGGGCTCAAGGGATCCACCTACTTTAGCCTCCCAAAGTGCTCGGATTACAGGTGTGAGCCACCACGCCTGGCCGACGTATCTTTTTAGTGGCCACTGTTCAGCACCCCACACACTCCCCACAGCTTACACTCTGGCCCCTCCCATCCAGTTCATTCTCCCCACAACATACCCAAGAGATCAAGTCATTCCCTGCCTCATCCCAGACTTAGATGCCCAGTTTTCCTGAGAGACCTGGCCCTGCCTCCCTCCTGACATCAGCTCACTGTCCTTCATGCTCACTCTGCCCTTGCCACTCTGACTTCCTGCTCTTCATCAGTCACCTCATGCTCCTTCCAGACTCCAGGGCTGTGTCATCACCATTTCCTCTGCCTAAAATGCACTTGGCCTCTCTTCACCTCTGCAGAGAGGCTTCCCCACATCCCAGGCTGTGGTGAACCCCTGCGTTTCCCTGTACCCATCCCACTTCACTTCTTTGTGGGACCTGTCTCAGTCTGTGCTTATTTCATGTCATTTGCTCCCTGGTTTATTCTCTGACTCCTCCCCTAGGATGTCAGCTCCACGAGGGCCAGGGCTTTGGCCGTCCTGGTTCACCTTGGGATCGCCAGTACCGGGAACAGTGTCTAGGAGCTCACAGAATATCTGTCTTCCTGAAATCCACTCCCCTTCAGTTTTGTGTCCACCTCGTGACACCATATCCATATTATAGATGGGTAAACTGAGGCCTGGAGAGGATAAGTGACACAGCCCTGGCATACATTTCGTAAGAGAGGACACCAAGTATACGGCCACAGCAGCCTGAACGCTCCCAGTCCTATCTGATCTCAGAGTTGACGCCAGGATTCTAGTCCAGGGTGGTCTGGAGTTCTTCCCTGGTAGAGGGCAGTCTGGAAAATCTGAAGTATAATGGTAGTAAAAAACACTCATTCATTCATTAAGAATTTTTAATTGAGTACCTCTCTTCTACCCAGGTACTGTGCTCCGTGGAGGAAGAAACAGGCAGGGTCTTTGCCCCCACAGGATTCATAGGAGCAGGAGACACATTAAACAACTAAGTAAACCAATGAATGAACAAAGAATGTGTTCTCAGATAATGGCGAGGGCTCTAAAGGAAATGTAACAGGGCATGGGGACTGTGGGAGCGTTCTCAGATAATGGCGAGGGCTCTAAAGGAAATGTAACAGGGCATGGGGACCGTGGGAGCGTATTTTAGGAAGAGTGGTCAGGAAAGTCTTCTCAGGAGGTGACATTGGAGCAGAGACCTGCGTGAGTGAGGGGAGGAGCCCCAGAAAACTTGGAGGGACATTGGCACGGCAGGAAAAGCAGTGCAAAGGTCCTGAGGCAGGTTTGTGCCTGGTGTGTTTGAAGACCAGCAGCAAGGAGCCCAGAGTGGCTGGAGCAGCGCGGGTCAGTGGGAGAGGGTAGAAGTAAGCTCAGAGAGGTGGGCCAGGGGCCAGGCCGGGTAAGGCCAGGAGGGGGGCTCTGACAGGATGTTAGATTTTAGCATTGGAGGGTATTGAGCAAGGGAGAGCTCTTCAGATGGTCAGATCTGTGCCTCTGTGTGGAGTGCTGGAAGAGAAGAGCAGAAGAACAACTCTAGCTACCACTTACTGAGCGCCTCTGTGCGCCAGGCACAGGTTGTCATTAACGGATTTCTCCTGGAGATCTGGGCTTCAAAGCAGTGGGGTCCAGCCACCGTGCACCCTTCCTCCGTCTCCTGCTGCCTGTGCGGACTGCCATTTGCCACCTGCCACCTCATGTCCAAAAGCCCTGCCAGGTGCCCTGGTCTCGGGCCACGCCTTGGGGTGTGGATTTGAGGGGTTAGACTTAAACCCAGCCCCAAAGGCCAGCATGATGTCACTCCATTCTCTGCTACAGTGTCACCAGGTAGGCAGGACAAGCTGCTTTCTTTTGGGCTGGCCTCACCCAATTTCAGGTCTCCTTTTCACCCTCCTGGCAGCAGAATGATGTCACCCAGAGAACAATGGTTCCTTTATAGATCTAGCCCGGGCCAAAGGCTAGGTCTCAGAGTAGGTGCCTCTGGGAGAGACCTACAGTGAATAGAGGGGCAGAACAGAGGGCTCGGGCGCTCCACAGGGATCTGCTTTTGTTCAATAATGTTAATTTCCTTTCCTCTCTCCCCAGCCAAAAAAATAGCATGTGCTCAATGTACACTTGAAAAATATAGAAAAATGTAAAGAAAACAAAACCCGCCTGTTCTTCTAACATCACATTGATGAAAACCACTCCTAGCACTGGAGTGCATTTCCTTCTTGTCTGTTTTTCTCCCTTTTCCAAACAAAATCGCCAACCCTCTGTGTCTTTATATCCTTTAAAAATGAACGTTTTATATGTCTTTATAACACTTTTAATGCCCTTGCAACATGCCACTATTCGTGTGCTTCATAATTTATTAACCTGTCTGGCTGGAAATTTGGGTCATTTCCCGTTCTGGGCTATCAGAAGTGACCTCTGCAGGGGCGGGGTCTCTGTGTGTACCTCTTCGTCTGGATTTCTGAGAGGTCTCTGAGGTTTAAGTAAGCTCACGTTGCTTTCCGTGGTCAGAAAGCCCAGTTGTTACTCTCACTTTTCTCTCCCTCTCGCAGCGTTTTCAAATCCCAGATGTTTTGTTCAGACAAATGTTTCTTGCTTCCTCATCAGGAAGTCAGAAATTTCAGGAAGGAAATCTGGATTGATACACATCACAGGGAGTGTTATGTTTTTGGATTTCATGAAGAATGGAGTCTTTAGCAAGAGAAGTCCTTACAAAAGAAATAATGTATTAGATTAGTTGTAATGGTGTGCTGGTAAATGTTTCACAAGCCCGTCTTATTGGGGAAAAAGCTCTGATTGGTAGCATTTGCCCAATTTTGTGGTATAAATACTCCCACCATGGCCAACTGTAAGCTTCTAACTAGTTTTCACTAAACCCAAAGTTGGGGAAAGATGGACAGTAGATCACTATTCTTTTTTTTTTTTTTGAGTTGGAGTCTCGCTTTGTCACCCAGGCTGGAGGGCACTGGTGAAGTCTCGGCTTCACCACTGCAACCTCTGGCTCCCAGGTTCAAGCAGTTCTCCTGCCTCAGCCTCCCAAGTATCTGGGATTGCAGGTGCCTGCCACCACATCGGCTAATTTTTTGTGTTTTTAGTAGAGACGGCGATTCACCATGTTAGCCAGGATGGTCTCCATGTCCTGACCTTGTGGGCTCAGCCTCCCAAAGTGCTGAGATTACAGGCAAGAGCCATCATGTCTGACCTAGATCACTGTTCTGTAGTATTTTTACCACACAGATGTAATAGACAGGTGACCTCAAGACCATGGAAAATAATAAAATGTAGCGAAGTAATTAGGAAGTGCTGAGATGTGAGTATTTATTACCTTTGCTTTTGATGTGATTTCTTTAAGTTTAGATCATTTAATCTTTAGTAATGGCTGTGTTTAATACCTGGCTCCTGAAAATTGCAGTTGTCCCTGGGGGACCAGGACAGGCCAGCTCCAGTATACGCTGCTGGTTAAGAGAGTGAATTGTGGGATCTGAGAGCTGTGAGTCTGAGTCCTGGTTCTGTGTCTCCCTTGCTAGGTGGCTTTGGGTCATTTTCATCCTTTTTTGAAGCCTCAGTTTCCTCTTTTGTAAAATGGGGCCAACAATCTTGCTTCCCTCCACAGTTGCAGTAGAGATTGTGTTGAGGTGGAATGCTTAGCAGAATGCGTGGTGCTTAATAGTGAAGCAGGACTCAACTCCAGAGATGGGGATTGGGCACCGCACCAAATTGAGAACTAGCTAAAACAGGCCCAGGGCAGAAGCAGCTTTCCAATCAGACACGCTTACCAGTGTGACACGTCAGTTTACCATTGTCAGGGAGTTACTGTCCCTTTCCATGGCAGTGACCCAGGGACCCAAAAGTTACTAGCCCTTCCCTAGAGATTTCTGGATACACTATTGCGTAGTCCACACGTTACTAAAAGTGCATATAAATGTGACTGCAAAGCCGCGCTGAGCTGCCACTGTCTGCCTTTGGGGTAGCCCTGCTCTGAGGAGCCATCACAGAGCTGTAACACCACCACTTCAGTAAAGCTCTTCTCTTCCATCTCCAGCTTGCCCTTGAATTCTTTTCTTGGGCAAATCCAAGAGCCCTCACAGGCTAAGCCCCACTTTGCCTGTCCTGTGTCAGTCGGATCTCAGTAAACAGTCGTTATCATCATTACCATTGTTATTTGATCAGAGCTTAGTAGTTAGCAAGGCACAGTCAAGCATGATAGCCTCTAAGGTGGCCCCCCAGTGATTCTTGCCTTCAGTTGTTCACACTGTTGTGAAGTCCCCGTCTATGCTGTCCTGGGTTGGTCAGTGTGACCAACAGAATACCTGCTGTTGCTTTTGAGATGAGATTTTGTTTGTTTGTTTGTTTGAGATGGAGTCTTGCTCTGTCACCCAGGCTGGAGTGCGGTGGCGTGATCTCGGCTCACTCCAACCTCTGCCTCCCGGGTTCAAGTGATTCTCCTGCCTCAGCCTCCTGAGTAGCTGGGACTACAGGTGTGTGCCACCATACCTGGCTGATTTTTTGTATTTTTAGTAGTGATGGGGTTTCACTGTGTTAGCCAGGATGGTCTCGATCTCCTGACCTCATGATCCACCCGCCTTGGCCTCCCAAAGTTCTAGGATTACAGGCTTGAGCCACTGTGCCTGGCCGAAATGAGGTTTCAGAAAACCCTGCGGCTTCCCTCTTGGTCACTCCCTCCCTTTCTTGGAGTATTCACTCTGGGAAAAGCTGCCGTGTCTTGAGGACCCTCAAGCAGTCCTGTAGAGAGGCCGACATGGTGAGGAACTGAAGCCTCCAGTCCACTACCAGCAAGGAACTGAAACCTGCCAGCAGACTCACAGGTGAGCTTGGAAGCAGATCTTCCAGCCTGCAGGTGAAACTGCACCTCTGGCCAACAGCTTGACTCCAAACTCATGAGATACTCAGAGCCAGGACCATTCACTGAAATCCTTCCTAGATCCCTGGCTTCCAGAAACTGTGTGAGATAATAAATGCTTATTGTTTCAGCCTACTGAGTTGTGGGGCTGTTTGTTACACAGCCAGAGATAGCTAGTACACATTTCTTCTCACTTATGCCTATGGGAATAGTCCGAGGGTGGCCAGGGAGTATTATTTAATCCCTTGTCTTACAGATGAGTAAATTGAAGTAGGAAGACCCGCCCATAGTCTATAATGTGGGAGGTGTTGGTATTCCCAGTGGATGCCTTTCTTGTCTCGTATGTTTTTGGCTGCTCAGCCTGCCTGGGATCAGGGTCCCAGGGGCTTTTGAGTAGCTCACCCTTTTAGGAGTTGGCATGAATCTCCCAGCATGGGATGGAATTTATTTCTTGGATTCTAAGTGCTCATTACCCCATTTAACTCATCAAACATTCATTGTAAGAGCTAGGCCATAAACAGCAGTGAACTCTATGCAGAGATAGGAGAGCGTGGTGGCTTTTCTCCAGCATCAATTTCTAGTCCAGAGAAGTCAGGTCAGATTGTCTTGCTCCCTTGAAAGGAGGGTCTGAAACATACTTTATTACTAAGAATTAAAAATTGCAGAGTTTGTCAACACTTTTGACTTTTGTTTTGTAAGCATAGATTTGGTATCTTCGGCTGTTCTTTCTTGATTGCGGGAAAAGAGGGGTGCAGGTAGAATTAGCTGAATACAGTTCAGAGCTTGGCTCTCCCTTCAGAGAGTTCGTAGTTTGAATCCCAGCTTTGCCACTAGCCAGCTATGGGACCTCAGACAGGTGACTTTAATTCTGTGAGCCTCAGATTCCTTGTGAAGTACCCAGCACAATGCCTGAAACCTAGGAAGTGCATAATAAATGCCAGGCACAGTTGCTGTCCTTATAACCTTGCCACGTTAGTCAGATTCAAGTATGCTATGCTGCGGTAACAAACTGCCGGTTCTCAAACACTTAACACCACGTGTTTGTTTGTTTTGAGACAGAATCTCACTCTGTTACCCAGACTAGAGTGTAGCATTGCAATCATAGCTCACTGCAGCCTTGACCTCCCGGGCTCAAACCATCCTCCCACCTCAGCCTTCCCAATAGCTGGGACTGCTGGCATGTGTCACCATGCCTAGCTAATTTTTTGAAGTTTTTGTAGAGATGGGAGTCTCACTATGTTACCCAGGCTGGTCTCGAATTCCTGGGCTCAAGCAGTTCTCCTCCATCAGGCTCCCAAAGTGCTAAGATAACAGGCATGGGCTACTGTGCCTGACCATTTATTTCGTATTCATGCAAAGTTAGCTGCAGGTCCAGGGGGTGGCTATGGCAGCTGCCTCTCCAAGTTGTTTGCATCTGGCAGCTAGGCCATCTGGGAAGATATGACTTCTTTATAAAAATTTTAGAGAAGAAAAACTGGAGGGTCACATCAAGGGAGAGGCTATTGTCCCATTTTACGGTGGGGAAATTAAGGCTTAAAGAGTAACATATTTTAAGCATTGACCATGTGCCATCCATTAAGCTAAGGAGATTGTCTTAAATCCTTATAGAAACCTCATCCAATAGGTATTATCTGTGTCATGTCTGTTTCGCAAATGATAAAATTGAGACTTGGGGAGAGGTGACTTGTCCAGAGTCATCTGTTTCACAGTTGGCCAACCATGGACTCCAGCCCAGGTCTGCTGACATCTCATTTCTTGTGCCTTCCATTTGAGGAAGTGGATTGAGAGAGCTGGGATACCTTTCCTGAGAGGTACCATGGTGTAGACCGGGTTTCACACCATGGTGACGTTGGCATGGGGATGGATAGCTCTCTGTCGTAAGGAGCTGTCCTGGGCGCTGTGGGATACTGACCAGCATCCTCAGCCTCCTCCTCCTAGATGCCAGCGCCATCCTTCCCGTCCCCAGTTGTGATGCCCACAAGTGTTTCCAGCCATTGCTAAATGTGGGGGGCAAAGTCACCCCTGGTTGAGAACCACTGATGTGGATCGTAAGAGCCCAGTCTGGGAGATGTGAGTTCAAACCCCTGCCAGGCCTTAAGTAACCATGTGGCCTTACCCAGCAGATTCTGAACAAGGCCAAAGCATTAGTAGCAAGCCTTTGGGGTATCCTAACTTACAGGTAATAGAACCTTTGATTCCTGGTGTAATTTAGGGCAAGCGTCTCTGCTCTGATAAAGCGTTTTTCTTTCGCTACAAAGTGGCACAAACAATATCAGTTCACAGAGTTGTTATGAGAATGACAGGAGATGCCGATGAAGAGCACACAGTTCTTTATAAACGGTGGCTTTTCTTGTCATTCTAGTTATCACCTGTCAAAGGGGAGGTTCAGAAAGGGGCAGATTTTCTGGTGTTTGGAAATACTCTTCACAGTCTATTAATTCCCAGTCCCACACCTCCTGCCTCCAGATCCAAATATTCGCTTTCTGCCAAAGCCAGAAGTTATCCAGCACCTCACATTCCCACCATCGCCAGCTTGATTTCTAGAAACAGCTCTTCCCTGGGCACACCTATGATTTAACACCTGTAATTCCTTAATTCGTAGCTAGGAGCCTGTTCTTTTCTTCTTGGTAATTGCCTTCTGCTTTGGGAAGGATGAAGGTTGGATGTGGCAGCCACGTGGCAGACATCTTGGCAGGAAGAACCTGGAATGTTCTGGAGCCTCTGGTGCTGCATTCAAAGAGCAGCATACAAAGGAAGCCAGGCTGGCAGATGATGGGTAAAGTTTCATTATCCGTAAACGTTTTTAAATGAACCCTAGGTGCCCATGTAAACAGGTAGCTGACGGGCAGGAGGTTGGTGTGGAATTGTTCTTCGTGGAGGAGTTCCTGAGCCTTGGTTGTCAGAACATCTAGATCCTTCCAGTTCACTCCTTTTTTGTTATAGCTGAGGAAGCCAAGGCCCAGAGAGGGCAAGAGACCTATGCAAGGTCACACAGCGAGTTAGTGACAGACACAGGACTGGAGCTTGGGTTTCTAAATTCAGTATTCCAGCATTGGAGGCCAGGCGGTTCTCAACTTTGACACCCTTTGGAGTTGAGCCATGGACATTTAGTGAGCTCCTATCATGTGCAGAAAGCCCTGTAGTCAGCTGTGTGATGCATTAAAAATAAAGCGACTCCGTTCCTGCCTTTGAGTTTTTAGAGAAGTGAGCATATGTGTATCCCAGCTGTGCAGCGTTGAACCGATGTCCTCTCCATGACACTGGCTATGGGCCTCCGTTTCCCCATGTGTTTTTAGAGATTGTGGTGTGACCTCTTAAGATCTTCACCGTAAAATCAGCTCAGATTCAAATCCCTGCTCCCCTCTCTGCTAGCTGTGTGACTTTGAGCATGACTTTGAGCAAGCCTCAGTTTCCCAATCTGTACAAAGGAAATCATAATGCTGTTCATGGCGGTGAAATTTCCATACGGCAGCGAGTGTGCGGGCACATGGTAGGCTCTCGGCACTCTGCCGGCCTTGGTTCCGGACCACCGGACCACCGGGCTGCTCACAGCTCTGTGACCACATTCCTTTCTCCCAGCTTTTGCACAAGCTGTTCCCTCTGCCTGGAATGATGGAACCATGGCAGACGCTCCACTGGTGTGTTAAGAAGCTTAAGCCTCTTCTTCAAACTGTGCCATTTTCTCTCCAGCATGATCCCCACCCTCTAGTGTTTAGTTATTAGAAGGGAGGGAGGTGGACACGTGGGCCTGGCGTAGAGCCAGCAGCCCCAGCGTCTTCTTCCCAGCCTCCTTTGTGCCCACTTGGCTTCCCCGCCACCCCTTGCCAGATTCCTCCCATCCCATCCTGCCCCGCCCCACCCCTGTGTTGCTACTTGGTGATCAAAGCACATTTGTGTGTCATTAACAGCCACGGCTAATTAGGAAGGAAGGGTTAAGTAGGAGGCATTCCTATATATGCCTGGGGGCTGAACAGTTGGAGATTTTTCATATCCTATGTTGGATTTTGTTTTCCTCTTCTCTTGCATAAATACAAGTCTTTTTGTGGGTGAGATGAGAAAAGAATGGAGGTCATTAGAGATCTGCTTAGTGAGTTTCCTAATCTTTTCATGGGACGGGGAGCCCCATGGATTTTCAACAACTTAGTGCCATTGGTTGAAAAGTGGTTTCTGAGCTGAATTGTGGTGAAGTGGCTGTGGTGGTCCAGTGGCGTCTGATTGCTGGGATGGGGGTGGAGTAGGAGACAGTAGGGGTACAGATGGGCCTGAGTTCAAATCCTGACACCACATTTCTGACATCTAGGACCTTGGACAAGGGCCTCGACTTCTTTGAGTTATGGGGTCCTTGCATGCGCAAAGTGCTAAAGATGTGAAGATTGAACTCAAACTTGGGTGGGCATCAGATGTGTCCTGGGTCCTGGTGCCATGAGGAGAGTAGCAGGCAGGTGCTTTGGGGTCTGAGGAGGGCCCCAGAATCTGCTTGGGTGGCAAGAACTCCAGGTGAGCCTCAGGTAGAGATGGTTATGTGGGCACCGCTCTTTAAGGACCAATTCCTTGATGTTTCTTCGTGTTCATAAAAATACTTATCTGATGGATGAATGAATGAATGCATGAAGCAGTGCATGAATGGATGCCACGTTCCTAGGTGGCTGCAAGCCAGATGTTGGGTGGGTGATGAGGGCTCAGCAGAGCTGTGCTTGCTGCCAGGAACATGATTTGGAGAGGCTCAAGATTATAAATCTGAATTCCCCGTTCAACAGCAACTTGTGTCCAGGGGGGGAAGTCTCCCTTCTCTGAGGACTGCAGAAGACTCTAGGTCTATTGTGTTCAAGTCTCAAGAATTCAATGGTCAGTCCTTGTCATGATCAACCAGAGAAAGTCTGGTTTTGTTCTCACTCCCCTAATTGGTACCCTCCAGGCTGTTTCAGCTTTTCTGTGGGTACTGCAGCACCAGCCCCATCTCTGTGCACTCCCAGAAGCCATTGCTTTAGACCCGAAGATTCTCACAGCAGTGCCAGACTCACAGATCTCTGTTTATGTGGCTTTGTGGGATTGGAGTCAGGCAGCCTCCCCCAGAACGAATCTCGAATCCTTTCTGAACCAATACAACACATTGCCAAAGGGAGGTTCCTGAAGACTTCTGATTAGCTGGTTTGGATTCTGTCCTCGGCTCATTTGTGCAGCTAACCTACCCCTGTCAACCACCTGCTGTATACCAGCTTCAGTACCGGGTGCATTCACATACCTGACATTGGATGTTATTTAACCCTCATAATCCTGAGGATGGAGAAGAAGGGAGGCAGCCACACTTAGCTCCAAGGCCCTAGGTGCAGAGGCTGGGGGTTCTCCTTGCTGTCTGTGCTCTGTCACTCCTTCCAGCCAAGTCAGAGGTCCTTTGTTATGTTTCTCTCCCAAGCATGAGGATGGGGTGGGGGAGGAGGGGCCTCTATTTTGCAGAGTCAAAAAAAGCTAGTTAATGCTAGAAGCACAGATTCTGAGCCAGAAGGCCTGGATTTGAATCCCAGCTTTTCCCGGCTTTACAACCTACCAGCGTGTGACTTAAGCAGCTTGCTTGATGGCATCGTGCCTCAGTTTCCTTCTTTCTTTTCTTTCCTTTTTAAATTTTATTTGAGACAGGGTGTTGCCCTGTGTCCCAGGCTGGAGTGCAGTGGCGTGATCACACCTCGCTTCAGGCTAGGACTCCTGGGTTCAAGCACTCTTCCTGCCTCAGTCTCCCAGGTAGCTGTGACTATGGATGCCACCTACCATGTCCAACAGTTTCCCTAGTTCTAAAGTGGAGAAGATAACAATATGCTGTGGAGTTGTTGTGAAGAATACATCTGTTGACTTATACAAAGCTCCTAGAACAGTGCCTGGCACATAGTTGGCTCTAAAAGTGCTTGTTATCAAGCGGAGTGCCGTGGCTCATGCCTCTCATGCCAGCACTTTGGGAGGCTGAGGCGGGAGGGCCGCTTGAGCCCAGGAGTTTGAGACCAGCGTGGGCAACAGAGTGAGATGTCATCTCTATAAACATTTTTTAAAATACATAAATAAATAAGCGATTATTATCAATATGATTATATTCACTGCTATCTTAGAATATTATAAATACATAAACTGTTACAAATAAATATTTTGGAGGTATGATTTACATACAGCAAAAGGCATATATCTTAAAGGTATAGTGTGAGTTTTGACAAAGGCACACACCCGTGTAAGCCACACCCTGTTAAGGTCTAGGACATTCTCATCTCCCCAAGAAAGTTCCCTCAGCCCCTTTCCACTTAGTTCCCCCTACCTGGCACTCAATAAAGATTTCTTTTCTTTTTCTTTGAGTCTGAGTTTTCCCTTGTTGCCCAGGCTGGAGTGCAGTGTTGTGATCATGGCTCACCACAACCACTGCCTCCCGGGTTCAAGCGATTCTCCTGCCTCAGCCTCCCAAAGTAGCTGGGATTTCAGGCTTGCGCCACCAAACCCGGCTAATTTTGTATTGTTAATAGAGGTGGAGTTTCTCTGTGTTGGTCAGGCTGGTCTCAAACTCCCAGCCTCAGGTGATCCTCCTGCCTCGGCCTCCCAAAGTGCTGGGATTACAGGCGTGAGCCACCGTGCCCGGCCATAATCACTTCTTGAATGAATGAGTGGGTTAAAGAATGTATACTGATAACTCTGTGAGAGGTATAAAAATAAAAAAAAATTTTTAAAAAGAATGTGTACTGAGAATCCATCGTGCTTGATCCCAAACCTCTTTATGCCCATCATACTACTTGTAATCGCTATTACATAACCTGATTAGCTGTTATATAAATATATGAGATACATTGCAAAGAGAAAGAGAGTTGTCATACTCTGAAAACTTAAACACTTTGAAAAGATATCATACAGGCAAATTGCTAAAAAAAAAAAAAAAAAGAAGTCCCATCCTAGGAGGGGAGGAGGACACCGTCAAAGACAAGGGTGAGGAACTGTGAACACCTAGATGAGTTCTACACTCCCCGCTTCCCTGGTGTCTGGGCCTCCACTCAGAGCTCGGGCACTGCTGTGTTCCTTCCCTGGCACCTGCGGCACAGGCGACCCAGCCTCTGGGTGGAGAGCTCCTCTCCCCGCTGCCCTCCAAACCTGTCCCTCCTGGGGAACAAGCACAGCTTCGATGCTTACAGTCCCAGGCCTGAATGTCGGGGGCAAAGGCGTAGGGGACTAGGAAGACTGAGGTGGGATTCCAGGGCCACAGTTCCCATAACTTACCAGTTCCCACCACACCCCAAACTGGGGTAGCTCCTTGACGTTTTTAATGTATTGGACTTCTGTGATTTTGCTTAAAGAGATTTTTTTTTTTTCTAAAGCTCAGAAATGAAAAAGAAAGTGGAAAACTGGTGAGGTGGTGCTGGCCACCACCCCCAGTCAGAGACAAGGAGATTTTCAAATAGGGTGGGGACCTTGCTCAGTGACACACAGGGACTGCTGTGGAAGAGAGTGGGCTTCCAACTCGGAGTTCTTAGCATTTCCCATGGTGATTTCTGTGCAGTGATGAGGAGGGTGCCGACTGGGTGTTTTCCGGCCCTGGAGAGCTGAGGCCACGCTCAGAGGACACAGCTGCCACCCAGGCAGGTCCTTTTCCCTCCCTGCCTACATGGCACCCTCTGCAGAACCGGAGTTTTGTACAGATTTGGGACTTAGGATGCACAAGGTACCCGGCGCATGCTTGGTACCTCTTCAGCCCACAGGTGGTGCCCACATCCATGGGCCTGGCAAGGTCCCTGCTGCTTCTAAGGGGACTAGGGTCTTTGGCTCAGATTTTCTCCCTCTGGGGCCTGGCAGGTGACACGGGACTGCTCATCCCTGAGGGAGAGTTAGGGATGAAGTCACCCTCCAGGTCTCTGGCCTGGTCAGATGCAGAGGCCATTTGCATGGGCTCAGGCTGATGTCACCCCAGGAAGCCATTCAACGCTGGGGGCCACCTTCAGCCCTGGCTGCCTGCCTGCCTGTTGCCTATGTCCTGTTTTGTTTGTCGTGTGGGGCAGGGTCAGGGAGGAGCCCTGTGGTGCAGACAGTCTTCTCTGCTGTCTGAGAACAGGGTGACGCCATCCTTCTCACTGAGGCATCTCAGGTTGGGAACAGGCTGGTTCCCTATTCAGATCCCAGCTCTGCCATCTGCCGGCTGGGTGGCTGTGGGCTGGTTACTTTGCCCCTCTGTGCCTCACTGTCTTCCTCTCTGAAGGGGGTGGCCGGGGCATAACCACATAGGACTGTTGTAAGGATGACATGAGGTAATGTATGTAAAACTCTGTAGCACAGCGTTGGCCATTAGGGACACCTGTTAGCCACTGTTGTTGCGATTATGGTGGTGGTGATGGCTGTGATAATCGTCTGGGAGATGGTTACAAGTGTTGTTATATTATTCCCAGAATTGACTGAAGTCATGCTCTTCATAGAAAACAGACACATTTGTGTCTTCTTGGAACTCTATATAAATCAACGCAGCTTAACTAGACACGTGTAATCTGTTAGCAGGGGCTTGCATTGTTTCCAGAACCTTTACTGAAGCTCTCACCCTTCCAGTTTGCAAACTACTGTTAGAGAACAGAGGCTCTCAAACAATGCAGGTACCCAGGCCCCACCTCTCAGATATCCAACATAATTGGTCTGGGATACGGTCCAGGCAGTTGGAGTTTTAAAAGCTCCTAGGTGATTCTAAGGGGCAGCCAGAGCTGAGACCCACTGGGGTCAGGTGGCATAGCAGAAAGAACACAGGCTGTGGAGTAAGACAAACCCCAGATCAAATCCCCGATCTGCCAGTTACCTCCTGAGCAACTTGGGGGGCAAGTGCCTGCCCCTCTTGCAGCCTCGGTTTCTTTATCTGTAAGGTATTTCAGGAGTCTGTTGGGAAGCACATGAGATTCATGTGAACGCTGCCTCTGATGTGGCTGGTACGTCCGAGTGGACATTTCATAGATATATCTCCTGAATATCAGGGCTTGGAAGTGACCTTAGACCCTGCCAGCTGGTCCCACCTTGTCTCTTTACTGAAGATCCCTATTACAGATTCCCCCTCACTTTCACAGTCTAGACATTTCCCAGAGTTCTTCATGGGAACACCTGGCATGTTGATGAGGGATCCTTGAATAAAGAATACCAATGCCTGTCATCCCAGCACTTTGGGAGGCCAAGGCGGGCAGATCACCTGAGGTTAGGAGTTGGAGACCAGCCTGGCCAACATGGTGAAACCCGTCTCTATTAAAAACACAAAAATTAGCTGGGCATGGTGGTGGGCACCTGTAATCCTAGCTATTTGAGAGACTGAGACAGGAGAATGAATGACAGAGGAAGACTCCATCTCAAAAAAAAAAAAAAAAAAAAAAAGGAAAGAAGAATACCAGAGACAACACATTTAAGAATCACTTGGTTAAATAATGTTTTTAATGCAGAACTTTTCAGAGCCTTTTGTTATGCGGAGAGGTCGTTGGCATCCTGCTGTATTTCTGAGATCTCAGATGAGAGAAGTGTTGTAGATTTGCTCACTAACTTGAGTGGGGAGGTCTCTCTCACTACACTGAACGCACACACCAATGGTCAGATGTCCATTTTCAGAAATGCTAAGTCTGGGGGAGAAATGTGCCTCTAACTGGGAGGATTCAGTAGCACGTGTTGACCGCGGAATTCACAAAGCATTTCGCTAGCTTGGTGTCTTGCATTACATACCTTAAATGGGCCTGGTCATTTTGCTTTCCTTTTAGAATGAGATAGATTGGCTCTCTGTCATCAAGAGACTCTGTTCTTCGAATTGTCCTTATATAGTCAACGTTAGTTCCTTCTTCCTCTGTTTTTATTTTTTGTTTGTTTTTAGAGACAGGGTCTCACTCTGTTGTGGAGGCTGGTGTGCAGTGGCACGATAATAGTTCACTGCAGCCTCGAACTCCTGGGCTCGGGCGACCCTCCTGCCTCAGCCTCCTGAGTAGCTGTGACTACAGGCACCCCCTATGGTGCCTGGCTAATTTAAAAAAATTTTTCCTTGTAGAGATGGTGTCTTGCTATATTGCCCAAGCTGATCTTGAACTCCTGGGCTCAAGCGGCCCTCCCACCATGACCTACCAAAGTGCTGGGATTGCAGGTGTAAGCCACCGTGTCCTGCCCCTCCTCCATTTTTATTGGGCAGAGAGGAAGGTAGACACATAGATGTGGACATCACCCTCAGTGTGGACATTCGTGTCCCTTCCCAGAGGCAAAATAGAGGCCTGAGAGGGCCCTGAGATTCCACAAGGGGAACTTTCATCTTGTCGTCCAGGACCCCTTTTATTTAGATAGGGGAGCCTCAGCCCAAAGAAACAACTTGGCCAAGGTGACACCGCCTCTTTGGAGCAGGCCTGGAAGGCAGAACTTTGCCCCAGAGCTGGGCTTTCTTTGCTGCCCTCCCCCGTGACTGAGTACCTTGCATGCTGTTTTCTCAGCCTGATCCTGGTTGGCCTCCAGTTATTATTGAAATAAGTGGAGGTTTCCGGGAATACAGCAAATCCATAGAGTTTAATTAATGAATGTGCCAGAGGGCTTGGCAGCTGGATTCTTGTGTTTACCATGGGCTCGGCTGGCAGGAGATTCAGGAAGAACTTCAGGGTGGGTGGGGTCCGTCTCTCTAGCCCTGCTTGCTCTCCTGGTGTGTGTGCGTGTGTGTGTGTGTGTGTACCTGAAATCTGACTCTCCCAACCCTTTTATAGGCGTACGATGTGTAAGATGGTTTTCATTACTGTTTTGACAAGTGTTGGCGTTTTATTTTTTGCATTTATCAATTTGTCGAAAGAAAATCATCCCCCCAGCGACCTTGGAAATAGCAGTTAAATGTCTCTGACTTAGGGAGACCAAAGTATAAGTTGTGTTGTCTGTTCTGGCATCCAGGTTGGGGTTGTGAAATGAGCAGTAAAGCTCAGAATAACCTTGCTGCCTCCAGCCCAGAGAGTGCAGGCAGCTCAGGAGGGCAGCCTAGCCATGCTGCTGCTCTTCAGCTTTGCAAAGCTGGGAGGCCTAGGGGTTTCAAGCCTTGGAGTGGGACAGACTTGAATTTAAATCCCAGATCCACCACTTGCCAGCTCTGTAACCTGGGGTAGACCCCTTAACTTCTCTGAACCTTAGTTTCTTCTTAGATAAATCGGGGATAATAATATATATGCAGACCCGATGTAAAGATTACATGAGATAATACAGGTAAAGCCCTTAGCACAGTGTCGCGTAGCAAACACTCTAATCATCACATACACATTCGATTTTCTAGGGGTGACCACTGAGTTGTGGGTAGATTCACTGACTTGCCAAAGGGTTGACATAACATTGCAGTTCGGGATTTGTTTGTGACAGTCCCCATCCCTGCCCGCCCCATTTCGTTTCTATTCACGAGGCTAGTCTGCATTTGGGCTGTTAATGCCAGTGGCTTTCACTACACGGATTTTTTAAAAAGTTTTTTTTTTTTTTGAGACAGGATTTCCTTCTTATCACCAGCTGGAGTGCAGTGGCATGATTTCGGCTCACTGCAACCTCCACCTCCCAGGTTCAAGCGATTCTCCTGCCTCAGCCTCCCGAGTAGCTGGGACAAAGGCGCGCAGCACCCCGCCCAGCTAATTTTTTGTGTATATTTTTAGTAGAGATGGGGTTTCACCTTGTTGGCCAGGCTGGTCTCGATCTTCTGACCCTGGGATCCAGTCGCCTCGGGCTCCCAAAGGGTTGGGACTACAGGCGTGAGCCACCACACCCGCCCAGATTTTGGGATTTTTATGTGTTTCTTTGTGTAGCATTGGCTGCCTGTTCTTCCCTCTGCCTTCACATGTCTGAAATTTCCTTCCCACTCTCAAAGTCTAAAGAATCAAAGCCAGATGGGTGACTAATGAACGCCTGTAAATTGGGGAAATATGACCTTTTAGATGTTATTATAATAAAATGGCAGCTACAAAAAGAAAGTGATTCTGCTCCTCATGCAGCCGCCTGGTGGGTGTCAGCTCCAGAAAAGGACGGAGAGAGTGTATCCTCCTGGGCTGTCCTCTTTGGTGCCGTGTTCCCAGTTCACTGTGAAGTCAGACAGCAGCCACGTCAGGACAACATCACCACAGTAGTGATGGCTGACGTGCATTGAGTGCTTACTATGTCCCCAGGGCAGTGAGCTAAGTGAGTCAAGCCCTTTGATGCTTTTCATCCTTGCAGCCACCTTGTGAGTTACAATTAGGTATTATCATCGTGCTTTACAATTGTGGGAGCTGAGGCTCAGGAAGGTGAAATGGCATGCCCAAGGTCACACAGCTGGCAGGCTACAGGATCAGCATTTAAACCAGGGTTTGCACTTGAGACCAGGAGCACAACCTATCCCAGAGTTGTGGACTCTGCAGCTAACTTGAGCTCTGAGTAGGAAACACTCCTGGGCCTATCTAGACGAGGAAGACAGGGAGGGAGCTCATGTTCTTTAGGTATTTACTCTGCTTCATGTGCCTTTTATATATCTTTCATTTCATTCTTGGTTTGTTTGTTTTTTTTTGTGGGGGATGGAGTCCTGTTCTGTCACCCAGGCTGGAGTGCAGTGGCATGATCTTGACTCACTGCACTCCGCCTCCTGGGTTCAAGCGACTCTCCTGCCTCAGTCTCCTGAGTAGCTGGGGTTACAGGCATGAGCCACTATGCCCGGCTAATTTTTGTATTTTTAGTAGAGACGGGGTTTCACCATGTTGGCCAGGATGGTCTTGATCTCTTGACCTCATGATCCGCCCACCTCGGCCTCCCAAAGTGCTGGGATTACAGGTGTGAGCCACCGCGCCCAGCCTCATTCTTGGTTTTCAATGCCTCCTCCTCTCTCTCTCATGCAGACACATACACAATCAACATTATGATCCTTCCTTTTCAGATGAAGAAACCAAGGCTCAGAGGCATCAAGGGGCTTCAACCAGATCACATAGCTAGTAAGCATCAGAATTTGAACCCAGGTCTGGCTGATTCTGAGCTCATGCTTTTTTTCTACACCGAATCAGACTGTGGCATTTCTGATTATGTCCTCAAAGGAGAGAAGGGATAATGTGAATTCAGAGCTTGGCATCATGCAAACAGCCCTAAATTGTGAGTCAGGAAGCCTGGGATTTCTGTGCAGTACCCTGCTATGGGGCCAAAAAATCCTGCCCCTGTTTTTACCTCCATTGTCCCATTTGTACCACAAGGACATGGTCAGGTTTCCGAGTCTCTTTTGCATGTATATTCTGACTATAGCCAGAGATGCTTATCTGTGTACCCTGGAGGAGATGGAGCTTGGGGCAGAGCTGTAGACCTTTGAGAGGATCCCTGGGGTGGGTGAACGTAGCACATCGGGTCTCTCAAAGCAGAACTTAGACCAATAATGGTTTTTTTCTTTAAAAACCAAAGGGAATCTTTTCCCTAGTTGGACGATAGACAAGTAGTGAGTATCCCATTAAAGGGGTACATTTTTGAGGTATTCAGAGTGATACAGATACTTCAGGCATTAGGGAAAGTGAAATAGTGAGGTTAAGTAAGCAGAGACTGGGCGCTTTAGATGCAAATACCTTTCAGCTCTGTAATCCTATTATTCTGATCAAAGATAACCAGCCAGTGAGCCTATAGCAGGGTACCAAGTGGCTTTCCCTACATCTGCTAACTCTAAATGACTGGGAGTGGCTGCCTGGGGTGCAGTGTTAGGGATTCCTGGAGCTTATCTGAGCTCAGTTCTGTAATTGATTATTGATGTCTGCCATGGGCAAGGGAGTGTTACTAACTTTCTGCTTTCATCTTTGCTCTTTTCTAAAGGGTAACACTTTGTGTTTCCAACATGAAATCATTACTTTTTTTAAAAAATCAGGAAACAGGAGGGCATGGATATCAGCAAGAATAGGAAGAGCAGTAACCAAATTCTACAGCCAGAATTCTCTGTCCTACATTTCCACGCCTGTGATAACATCTCTCTGTAAAGGTCAGAGGCTAAATTTGAGAAAGTGTCAGGAAATTACGGAATGGTTATTATTCGTGATGCCTGTCCTTTGTTTCCCTCAGTTCGGGAGAATTACATAATGGCCAGTAATTGAGGCTAACAAAACAGGTGGTAAACAAGAACATTTGAGATTAGTCTCTTGTTTCTTAAAGAGGCACTTTTGTATACCTGCCTGATTTTCAAAGCTGTTCCTGATCAGTAGGTGAACTGGACATGTGCTGAGGAATCGAATGGGGCACAGTTCACCAACTTCTGTAAGTGTATTTTTCACTTTCTGCCCAATCACTGTTATTTACCATTGTGTCCTCATCAAGTGATTTTCTTCAAAGCAAAATAAAAGTTGCTCAACCCTTTCCGAGAGAGTTTGTCCTCCCGCCGGTACCTGCCTGCAGCTGGGAAAGTTTCCAGGAAGTAAACAGTTTCCAGTGGAGGAGATTGAGGCCCAGAGAGGTTATGCAACTTACGCCTAAAATGTCACACAGCCAAAGAGTGGCAAAGCTGGGACTAGAACCGAGGCCTGTTCATCTCAAAAGTCCCTGCAGTTGAATATGCCAAGTGAATGCCTGTCCTGCAGCAGATACTCAATATATAATGACTCATTTTTCTTGTACTTGTCTAAAAATTGTTTGCCTCTATATCTGTCAGGATCAGCCAGGTTGTGCTGCAGTGACAAATAGCCCTCAAAACTTCAGTGGCTTAAAACAGAAAAATAGGTTTTGTTTTTATTTTTTTGAGCACTCTGCATGCCCACTGTCATTGCCTATGTCTGTGTTCCATGTCATCTTTACTCTGGTGGCCTAGGTTGATGGAATAGCTTGCCTGGGGGAACAGCCGCCTGCATGGCTGATGGAAAGAGATCATGGCCAGCCAGTCACTGGGTCTTAAAGTTTCTGCCTGGAAATGAGTGACATCACTTTTTTGCTTGCATTTCATTGGCTAGGGCAAGTCACATGACTGCACCTGAGTCCAAGATGGGTATCTAATCTTTGTGCAGGGAGTGACATTGCATGTGTGTGCCTTGCAGTATGGTCTGCCTGACACAGTCTCAAAATGATCTTTATCAATTCATTTGTAGAAATAAGTCTGCCCAAGTCCATTTTCTCCTTCTCTGAAGCATAAACCACCCTTTTGGATTAACTCTGCCCTTGTTGCTTAGATTGATTAAGGATCCCTGAGTTGAACATTCACCTGTTCTTATGTACAGCACCATCTCTGATTTCAATATGTTCATTCATTTATTAATCTGTTGGTTCATCCTAGAGATGGACTGGAACCTGCAGTGATGAAAAAAACAAAACAAAGCAAAACACCCAACCTTCGAATACTAGAGTTCTTCAAAGAAATACAGAGTTCTTTAAAGACATTCAGGTCCGTATCTCTTCAGCCCGCCAAGACGTTACTGAGCATCTCTTGGTGCCTGCGTTTCTCCAGGTGGGCAGCGTTTATCGAGTGCCTGGCATATGCCAGGTGCTTCCGTGACCCAGGAGGCTTCCAGAGATCTCAGGGAGATGTTTTGTCTTTGGGTGCTTGAGAATCCCACCCCCTTCCGTTTTCCTTCTGAGGGAAATGGAAAAGCAACTTCAGTGCTTAAGCAGAGAGAAGCTCCAGCCACTGCGCACCACCCCCAGACCCCGACTGAGAAGCAGCGGAGGAACAGTTCATACCTGTTTTACCCAATGTCTTAACGGGTCTCCTGAGCATCGGTGCTCATCTTTTCTCAGTTGGGAATTCTGGGGATGCTGCTTAGAAGATATTTATAGAAGAAATGCTCATTGCCTGGGGTTCTCAGAGAGGCAATTACATAGTTAAGAAGGGGGAGCCAAGGCCCCCTGATGGGGCTCATCCTGGGAAGGCTGCAGGAAGATGCAGGCTTGGCAGGCTGCCTTCTCCTATGAGGAGCCGTGCATCAGAAGCAGGTCTCCCTGGTTACAGGGGAGGCCTTAGGAGGTGAAGGGGAGGCTGGATGGTGTGAAAGTTGGGTCCAGCAGACTTGACCTTGAATCTGGACTTTGTCACCTACTTACTGTGTGACCTTAAGTAAACTACGTGGCCTCTCTGAGCTTTAGTTTCCCCTTCCATCCAATTGCCAAAGCTGTGGTAAGGATTTAATGAGACCATCTATCTCCTCAGCAGATGCTTGTTGCATGCCCACTATGTGCTGGGGGTTAATCAGAGAACAGACCATTTACTTTCTGATTGGAGTTGGGAAGGGAGCTGTAAGCAACAGCAAAAGCGATCTCATATCGGGGTGGTGAGTGCTGTGATGAAAAGTGAAGTGAGGTTGGGGAGATAGGTATGGGACTGGGGGGACATGTGTACCTCACACAGGAGGCTAGGGAAGCCCTCTTTGAGGAGGGAACATAGAGGCAAAGGATGGTTTGAAGCTCGGAGCTGTGCAGATGTCTGGGGGCAGGAAGAACATGCCAGAAGTGGGAACAGCAAGTGTGAAGGCCTAAGGAAGGAGTGTACTGTGCTTGGCTTGCTTCAGAAAGCACATGAAGGTCTTCGTGGCCGGGTGGCAGTGAGTGAGGCTGAGAGGTGGTGTGATGGCAGTGCATTGATTAGTACTGCTGTGTAACAAATGATCACAAACTTTGTGGCTTAAAATAATACAGATATCTCACAGCTTTTATCAGTCAGGAATCCAAGCCCAGTGGAGGGAGGTCCTCCACATAGAGTCTCACAAGGCTGCAATCTAGGTGTTGGCTGGGCTGCGTTCTCAGCTGGAGGCCCGCTGGGAGAATCTGCTTCCAAGCTCACTTGGGTTCTTGGCAGAATTCAGCTCCTTGGGGTGGAGGAACAAGGGCCCTGGCTGCTCGCTGGCTGTCAGCCAGAGTCCCCCCGCAGTTCTTTGCCACATGGGCTTTCTCATGGCTATTTGCTTCATTAAGCCAGCAAGGAGCATCTCTAGAGTGATCCCTGCTAGCAAGGCAGGGTCTCCTATAATGTGATGCAGCAGGGGAATAACATCCCTTCCTCTTTGCCACATTCCCCTGGATGAAAGCAAGTCACAGGTTCCCCCTGCACTCAACGGGAAGGGCTCACACAAGGGCGTGAACACCAGGAGGGATCCTGGGAGGGGTACCTCAGAGTCTGTCAGCCACATACAAGCAGCTATGAGGGTTGATGCTGGTGACGTGGGGAAACGGGGCGGTGGGCGAGGGCCCCCCCGGATGCACTGAGGGCACTGAGACTTTCTGTGTGTACGATGGGCATCCATCGGAGGTTCTTGAGCAGAGGCGTGGTATGACAAATTGTCCCTGCCTCAGAATGTGTTCCATACGTGGTCACTGTCATCATGAACAGTTATTCCAGCTCCTTGGCAGGTCATTGGTCAGAAATATATGGGAAGGAGAAGTGAGGGGGAGTTGGAAAAATCGAGTTCTCTTTCAGGCTTTTCCTGGGACTTGCTGTGGAACTTTCTAGAAAGCCCTCACGTCTCGGAGCCTCTGGCCTTTGTAAGACCATTAAACAGATAAGATTGGGCTCAGAGGAACTCCTCAGCCTACTGGGAGAACCAGATGTTAAACAAATAGATCACCCTGCCAAATTACCCCTATGTGTTTATTCTAGCTTTATATAAGGATCAAAGAATGGGCAGAAAGTAAATTTGCCCACATTTTAACAGTGATTCTCTTCACTAGTGAGATGCTGAGTGATTTTAATCTTCTTTATAAGTTTTTAGTTAATACATGTGTCTTACCTCTAGACCTATAGTTATATTATACAGTGAAAATATATAACTTCTGTAATCAAGGGTAAAGCCCCTAATCACAAGGGTTTGGGGGTGACATATCTCTTTTCTAACTACCCTCTGCTACCTTCTGGGAACAGTCAATCCAGGCCTGCTCAGTCCCCACCTTTTATGAGGTATGTATCACTGGATTTTCCTTTCCCAGCCTCCTGAAGCCAAGGTCCAGAGGTTCTGACTTAGACCACAGGTTCCTGAGCCTGTGTGGCGTCTTCCACAGTGTGGCATTCGGTGGATGTGAATTGGAACCTTGGCTCCGTGATGACTTAGGTCTGTGACTTTGGTCAAGCTCCTGTGTCTGTCCATGCCTCATGTTTCCCAGTCTTTAAGGATAATGCTGTATCACCTTTACCTTCTAGGGGACATGGGGAGAGATGGGATGGGGCGAATCCCTGGGGAGCACCTTGTAAGCCGTGAGACACCACCAGAATGGTTGGTTCTTCAAGATTAAGAATTCATGAGCTGCCGATTTCCCCATCAGGCACTTCTGCAGCAGACCCTTAACCTCTGCAGTCCCGGCAGTTCCGCACTAGCATCCTAGGGGTCGGTGTGGGGGGACTGTTTACTTTAGCGGCAGCCTCTGGTTGCCTAGCAACAGAGAATCCATTGCGGCTGATACTCTTAATTCGTGGGAATGTTCTGCCCACTGAGATGGCGCCGATATTCAGTGACACGAGAAGGGGGACATCAGCAGTGTGCACAACTTGCCCACAAGCTGCAGAATCCGAACGCTTCTCAGAGTTCTCTCAGCCGTGAATAAGATGCTGGAGGCCACAGTACAGTCACAGCGCTGGCTCTTTCCCAGCGGTTCCCCGATCACCAGGAATTCTTGGCACCATCCCCCTGAACGGGTTCCTGTTGCCATCTTGGCTGGAGGGTCTGGTTTGAAATGGTTTTTTTGGGTCCACAGGGGCTGAAGTGAGTGGGATGTTTTCCATGTGTGCTTCCTTTAAACCAGATGGATGGACCAGGTATAATGGCTCACACCTGTAATCCCAGCACTTTGGGAGGCTGAGGTGGGTGGATCACCTGACGTCAGGAGTTCGAGGCCAGCCTGACCAATATGGTGAAACCCCATCTCTACTAAAAATACAAAATTAGCTGGGCGTGGTGGTGGGTGCCTGTAGTCCTCCTATCTACTCGGGAGGCTGAGGTAGGAGAATTACTTGAACCCGGGAGGTGGAGGTTGCTGTGAGCTGAGATCGTGCCATTGCACTTCAGCCTGAGCAACAGAGCAAGACTCCATCTCAAGAAAATATGTATATGTGTGTGTGTGTGTGTGTGTGTGTGTGTGTGTGTGTGTGTAAAATACCAGGTGGATGAACCCCAAATTGTTCCTGTGCCTTACCTGGGAAATAAGCAGGGACTGGTCCTTGACGGGCCCTTTCGAGGCAGGCCCCAGCTGTGCTTCCATTCTCAAACTCAGAATTCTGCAGTGGGAGGACTCCTTGGTAGGGACACTTAGGCAAATGATTTCTTTCTTTCTTTCTTTCCTTTCTTTCTTTCTCTCTTTCTTTCTTTCTTTCTTTCTGAGACAGAGTCTCACTCTGTCACCCAGGCTGGAGTACAGTGGCACGATTTTAGCTGACTGCAACCTTTGCCTCCCGGGTTCAAGTGATTCTGCTGCCCCAGCCTCCTGAGTAGCTGGGATTACAGGCATGCGCCACCATGCCCAGCCCTGGGCAAATGGTTTCTAAACACAGGCTGGCGAGGGGCTGCGATCTTTCCACAAGCCTTTCACCCTTTCCCACATCTATTTACTGAGGTATTTTTCAGGCTCTCCCGTGTCCCGGGCACTGGCCAAGGTGCCAAGGAGACTGGTGAGTGACATTCACCCTTCCTTCAGGGAGTTGCCAGTTGGCCAGGGGAAGAAGGCCTTGAAACATGAAAACCAGCAGACACAAGAACTCCCAAAGGGTCAGGAAGGGAATGGATGGGATGTGTGACCCCACTCTCGCGGGTCTGGGGAGGAGTGTGTGCCCACACAGGGTTGAGCAGGCTGAGCACGTGGTAGATGTGTCAGAAAGCAACTGCCTTTTGTTGTGAAATGGCGTTTGTCATTATTTTAGGATGTTAAAATATCCAAATGTCCATTTTGAATTGAATTAGTGTAAAATGAAAACATTGCTGTGAGAAGCTGGCAGTCCAGGGTCTGTCTGTCTTTCCTTCTCTCTTCGCTTTCTTCCTTTCTATAAATTGTCGTGGGCTGTGAGATGTGAGATGCTGGTCTCCACTCATCTGGTTCCAACTCCTCATCTGGCAGATGTGGTTCCTGAGCCCTGTGGCCAGCCAGGCCTTAGCCCCCATCACATGCCCCTAACTGTCCTCCGCCCCTTCCCTGCACATGACGGCAAGGCAGCTACACCAGGCTCCCCACCCCTCACCACAAGCCCTGAGGGCCCCAGATAGCCTGGAAGTCTAGAAACCTGGGCTTAGGATTAGACTGGACCAAGCTGATCCTGGTTCTGCCATTTATGTGCTGTGTGACCTTGGCAAGTGAATTAACCTCTCTGAATTTTTGTTTCCTTGTCTATAAATTGAGAGATAGGCCGGGTGCAGTGGCTAATATCTGTAATTCTAGCACTTTGGGAGGCTGAGGTAGGAGGATCCCTTGAGTCTAGGAGTTCAAGACCAGCCTGGACAACACAGCAAGACCCCATCTCTAACCCCAAAAATTTTTAATTAAAAAAAATGAGAGTGATAATAACAGTACCAATGTCATAGGATTTTTCAAGGGCTTGTGAAAATGTTTGATTGGTATGTAAGAAACACGTGTTCTCACAGTCTCTTTCTCTTCCCCCTTCCCTTTTTTAACTGGCATTGCCTAGTTTTTAAAATGCTCCAGGTTTTTCTACCTTCACATGTGCTGAATGGTCTTTGTCCCCTCGTCTATCTGTTGGCACCTCCCTATCCTCTGAGGTCCAGTTCACATGCCTGCTCCTCCAAGCAGCCCATGTGCTTCGCCCACGCGCTAGACTAATCCCCACTCACTCCGGGTAACAGACTCCAGGGCTCTGCAAATACGCCTGGGTCCCTTGGTGCTCCTGTGACGGGAAATCTGACCTCCTGGCTCCCAGCTCTCTGGGGGTTCAGGGCCTCACTGCCTTTCCATAGGGTCCAGTTCAGTAAGTGACATTTTCTCATTGAGGCCACAGGACAAACTCATAAAGTAGCTCTGTGGTTTAACAAAACGGAGTGTGGACTTTGGGCTGGAACACCCTCTGGAGTCCCATGGCCTCCCGTGGGAGGCAAATCAAAATCAACAAACCCTAAACAAATATCTGTGCAGGTTTTACTGCCACTGAGTGAAGTTTATTTGTTGTCCCCGTTGTGTAGGTGGAGAAACTGAGGCCCAGTGAGACAAAGGGACTTGCCCAGGGCTCCACTCCCAGGCGCAGAAAGGGAGGGACTTAGGACTCAAAACTGTCTGCACCAGGGGTTTCCACACCAAATCTCCTTCTCCTGGGAATCCCCAGGCAAGCCCCATTCACTGTGAGTTAACACATACCTTTCCAGGGGTCTGGTGTGACTGGATATAATCTGATGCTTCCACGCAAGATCAAGAAGCAAGGCGTGTGTTCGCTACTGGAGTTCTGTGACTTCCAAATTCAGGAGGAAATGCCCTTTTGCTCTTAGAGTCCTTGACTAACCTTATTCTAATTCCTCTGGGCCATGCACCTCTTGGTCCAGGTACTGTTAGGAGTCCCTTCCCTTTAGGGACAGTGAATCCCAGAGGTCCCCAGAACTACCTGACAGCCACAGGGCCAGCCCACCTGAGGCCTGGGGCCCAGCCTGCGTTCCCTAATTATTGCTGAAAACCATCCCTCGCCTGTCAACATTCTATAAATAGGGAGCTGGAGGAAGAATAAAAAACACCACCAGCTCTTTTCCACAGTGGGGGTGAGTTGAGTTAAAAAGCCTCTGAAATAGCAGCATCCACGGTATTGGAAAGCCAGAGGGAGTGGGGAGAGCCGAGAGGTCACCTGGGACTGTTTTCATCCCTCAGAGGACCTGGCTGCGGGCCATGAGGGTGATGGTGGTTTCCCCAAGGCCACACAGCATGGCCCCTGTCTGACAGCTGTTCCGCCAGGGACATGGTATAGGAACGTTTGGGCCTGGGGAGGACTAGTCCTGGTGATCCCCCACCTGTGCTTCCTTCAGGTCCCCTGTAAACATGGCCAGCTCTGCCTCTGTCACCTGTGCAGGTTACTTCCCCTTCCCTGGGCCTCAGATTTCATGTCCCTAAAACAAGGTCCTTGCCAGCTCCAAGGCACCCAGTGGAAAACCCAAGCTAGAGAGGCCAGGTACGGTGACTCACGCCTGTCATCCCAGCATTTTGGGAGGCCGAGACGGGCTGATCACTTGAGGTCAGGAGTTTGAGACCAGCCTGGGCAACATAATGAGACCCCATCTCTACAAAAAAATGTAAAAACTAGCTGGGCGTGGTGGCAGGCACTGCAGTCTCAGCTACTCAGGAGGTTGAGGTGGGAGGATGACTTGAGCCCAGAGGTTCAAGGTTGCAGTGAGCTATGATCACGCCACTGTACTCCCGCCTAGGCAACAGAGCACGAGCATATCTCTAAAAGAAAAAAGAAAAAAAACCCAAGCTGGAGAGTGGAGCCATCTTTTGCCAGTGGTAGTGTGCACGTGTGCATATGTGCCTGTGCAATTGCAATTCTCTCTAAAACTCAGTGACACGCTCAAGAAATTACCTGTGCAGAGAGTCGACTTATGACTGGTTAGAAGGTCCTTTGAGGCCTGAGTTTGATAGAATCTAATAGTAACACTACACAATAGTAATAAGCTCTAAGCAGCGGCTACTACATATGGCCTCAGAGAGGTTAAGGGAGTTGTCCGAAGTCACACAGCTGGTGGGCAGCAGAACCAAGACCCAGCCCCGGTCTGTCTGATCTCAGACTGGTCTTAACACTTGGACTCCTGTATCCTGTAGGCTTTGCAGGATAAGTTACTCAGACAAATCCCATACCTGCTCTTCTTTTGTATTTTGTTTTGAAAAGCATCTCCCTGCGTTTGCCAGCCTTGCCCCCAGGCCTCACCAGCAGATACTGACATGTTATTTATCAGGAAAACATCTGAACAATAGCAGTTCCCAGAGCCAGACTTGGTACCCAGTTGTCACCATGAATATGCAGAATGAGGGGGGCAAGGAAGGGAACCTAGGAAGTGATACTGAGTCCGGGCCGCCTGGCTTTGACTCCCAGCACTGCTGGCCTTGTGCCCAGGGCGGGTCACTTCCCTTTGAATCTCAGTTTCCCCATCTGGAAAATGGGATGGTGGCGATGGATAATGTTCCCCCCGGCTCCTCCCGTGGGAGCAGAATATTGGAAGCCCTTGCTGCTCACATTTGGAGATGCACTCACCAAAGAATGTTGCATGTAGACGGTCAGTGCCCAATCCGTGTTTAAAAGAAAACAAAGGAGAGCAGAGTACGATGGGGACTGTTTGGGAGCCCAGGAGCTAGGTGAGCTGGGTGGACCTCAGCCCTGGTCTCTGCTCTCTTTATCTCCCCGGAGATTTGGTTCATCTTCCACCCTGCAGGGTTGGAGCAAACCTGACATTGTGTGTGCCTTATCCGTGTGTGTGTTTGGGAAGCTCCAGGTTTAAAAACAGATGTGGGCAATGTGATTTTGGGAAATTAGAGAGGGAGGGAGGGAGGGTGAGGAATGCTTCAGCCCCTTCCTTGCTCCTCGATCCAAATGTCAAAGATGCTGCCTGTGCCACACAGCATTTAATTAAATCAAATTGATTAATTAATTTTGAGATGGAGTCTTATGCTATCACCCCAGCTGGAGTGCAGTGACACAATCTCAGCTCACTGCAAACTCCACCTCCTGGGTTCAAGTGATTCTCCTGCCTCAGCCTCCTGAATAGCTGGGATTACAGACATGTGCCACCATGCCTGGCCAAGTTTTGTATTTTTAGTAGAGACAGGGTTTCTCCATATTGGCCAAGCTGGTCTCGAACTCCCAGCCTCAGGTGATCCACCCGCCTCGGCCTCCCAAAGTGCTGGGACTACAGGTGTGAGCCACCACGCCCCGCCTGTTTTTCCATTTTTATAGATGAGGACATTGGCATTTGGTCTCTTGGTACCTTTATAGTATCTGGATTCTGGGATTGGTCCTTCCTCCTTTTCTCCCTTCCCTTCCCTCCCTCCCTCCCTCCCTCCCTCCCTCCCTCCCTTTCTTTCCCTCACTACCTCTCTTCCTCCCTCTCTCTTCTCTCCTTTTTCCTCTCTCTGTCTTTACACATTCATTAAACACTTACACTGTGCCAGCTTTGGCCCTGGGAAGCTAGAGGTAAGCCAGTGTGGTCCCGGCCCTCTCTCTTAGAGGCCAGCCCTCCCTTAGTCCCAGCCCTCCCTCAGTCATAGAGTGGGGCTGGGCAGAGCTAGCACAAGCCCCTGCTGTCCAGGGTGCTAAGTGCCCTGGGAGAGTTACAAGCAAGGAGAGCGTGCTCCCTGGGCTGTAGAGAGTAGGAGTCCCCCAGCAGATGGAGGCAAGGAAAGGCATTCCAAGCAGAAGTTCACAGCAGTGCGCAACTGCGGGGCTTATCGGGGAACAGCACTCAGTCCTTTCTCACTGAAGCATCCTGTGATGGGCCTGAGAGGTGCCCTAGGTACAGAGCCAAGGAACTTGAACTTTATCTAGCTGGCACCAGGAGGGACGTCAGCCCAGGGGCTTCCAACTCACTTGGAATTTTTGCCATTCGGAGCCTTGCAAAGGCTTAAGATGTTAGAAGGGCTCAGCTGAGGTTTCTCAGCCCAGGACTCTCCTGCCCTAACCTTGAGTCTTATCTGCATCTCGCTCCCGTAAGTGCTCTGGTCTACCCTTCAGAGCATGAACGGTGTTTACTGTGAGGGCTTTATTTTCCAGAAGCAGAGGGTAGTCACTGCTGCAGTGATCCTTACAGTTCCCGTAAATTTCGCCAACTCCTCTGACTGGGCTGATCTAGACCAAGAATTCTGAAAAGTGAATTCTTAAAAGCTCCTTGTATCTTAAAAGGTGTATTCTTAAAAGACACCTCTTGGGCTTAGTGTCTCCTGCTGGTTTCAAAGCCACAGAGCAATGATTCTGACTCTTACGAGCACTGTAACGATCACAGTCATGTCCTGAGCACCTCCTACTTGCCAGGCACAGCACTCAGCACTTCTTGTAGGTCATGAGCTCACCAGTGATCGCCTCAACTCTGGACGTTGGTGCTGAGGCTCAGAGAGGAGTGGCAACTTGCCCAAGGCTGCACAGCCTCTAAGTTCCTGAGAGCCAGGATTGGAGCCAGGGTCTGCCTGACCTGGGGTTTCTCTTCCCTGAATCTTTGTGACCTGCATGGTCTGAAGCTGACATCTTGACCTCTCAGGGGACAGAGACCACCTCTTTTCTTCTTCACTCCTTCAGGAATTCACTGGAGGTGGAGAGAAGTTTCAGGGAGGAGGAGAGTGGGAGATACGATTTTCTGGGGTGCTGGTCACCATCCCTGTCGTGAATCCTTTTACCTCCCCTTCCCTAGAGCGCTCCTTCCTGCCCTGTCCCCGGTGCCCCAACCATCTCACCTCTTCCCTTCTCTGAGCCCCTCCTCCTTGCCCCTCCCCAAGATTGGACCCCCGCTTTCATTTTCCTTAAATGCATCTGCTTTTCTTTATCCCATTGCTTTGTCCTCGGTCAGGCCTCTGTGGCCTGAACAGTGGTGGTGGCCTCTCCACTGGCCCCGGGCTCCTATCTTGCCCACTGCAGTCCATCCCACTTCACAGCAGGTGGAGTGTTAATCTTTCTTCTTGGCGTGGTAATTCTGCTATATAAATCACACATGGTCCCTGTACCTTTGCCTTAACTGCTCTTTCCTTTCCCTGGAAAGGAAAGGCTAATTCTTAGTCTTCATTAAAGACTCAACACAAAAAGTCACCACCTCCAGGAAGCCTTCCCTGACCCCCTCCCCATGCCCTTCCATCCACTCTGTCCACTCCAGCCTCTGCCCTTGCCCTTCCCGTGCCCAGTTGAAATGGTTGGCTTATACATCCATCTCCCCAACTTGATTTCAAGCTTCCCCGGGGCAGCTGTCTGAGGCATCTCAGATTCGTAGCATAGTTCTGGCATACGGTAGGTGCTGATGAACTGCTTGTTGTCCTGAGCAAGTGCCAGACAACCTCTGAGCACCCTCTCCATTCTAAGTCCCCGATCCCGTGGTTTGGGTGGCGGACTGGCATTGTTTTTCTCTGCCACTCTCATCACTGCGTGATGATGGTGCAGAGGAAGGGACCTGATGGGAGCAGCTGCAGTTGGCCCAAAAGGATGGCTGCTTTCTGCCTGGCAGCAGAACCCCTGGATTCTAGCAATGAACCCTCCTTTTAAAGAGGGGAAGACTGAGAAAGTGACTTACCTGAGGCCATACAGCCAGGGAACCACGCTCTGTCTGCCCTCTGAGCCCCTTCCCTGTGCTAAGCCGTGGAGGCAGGCAGGAGTTGAGGGCAGTGGAATTCTCAGGAAACTGCTGCCTGCACTCCTGTGGGCTGCCCCTGTCTCCCCCGACACCCCCCAGCCTTCTCTAAGGCCTAATCTGCCTACTCCTCATCTGGAATCTACCTCTTGTTCTTCCCTGGCATGGTCTCATAAAATACCAAGACCCGGGAAATAAAACTTGGGCCATAGCTGGATGCCAGGCAGAGTGAGCTGGTCTATAAGAGATGTAGTGCCAGCTTTCACTGGGGTGGGGAGAACATGCAAATTGGGGGCTGAACAGCACCCCGCTACCCCCGTCCATAGGTGGGACAATCATAATGTGTGCCTAACTGGGTTTAGGGCTGTGTTCTGGGTCCTTTTCTTATTTTAAAAGAATTACTCAAGCCCACCATGCCCACTGTGGAGAAATAAGATTATCGAGAGAAAGAACAAAGTTATTTAGCATCTCATCCCCTGGAAACAATCCTTATAACATATCTGTATCCTTTAAGAATTTTTTGCATTTATATATGCAATATATACATATATGCATATATAATAAATATATGTATACATATATTTTTACATATATACACACATATGGAGATATAGATAGATCAACAAAGTCCAGTTATATAACATCAACATGAATGCTTTTTTTTTTTTTGAGATGGAATTTCACTCTGTCACCCAGGCTGCTGGAGTGCAGTGGACAATCTCGGCTCACTGCCACTTCTGTCTCCTGGGTTCAAGCAATTCTCCTGCCTCAGCCTCCCAAGTAGCTGGGACTACAGGTGTGCACCACCACACATGGCTAATTTTTGTATTTTTAGTAGAGACAGGTTTTGCATGTTGTTCAGGCTACTCTCGAACTCCTGGCCTCAAACGAGCTGCCCACCTTGGCCTCCCTGGCCTCCCAAAGAGCTGGGATTACAGGTGTGAACCACCGCACCTGGCTGACTGTTTTTTTTTTTTTTTTTTGAGACAGGTCTCGCTCTGTTGCCCAGACTGGAGTACAGTGGCACGATCTCAACTCACTACAGCCTATGCCTTTCAGGTTCAAGCAATTCTGGTGCCTCAGCCTCCCAAGGAGCTGGGATTATAGGTGTGAGCCACCACACCCAGCTAATTTTTGTATTTTTATTAGAGACGGGGTTTTGCTCTGTTGACCAGGCTGGTCCTGAACTCCTGACCTTAAGTGATCCTGCCGCCTCAGCCTCCCAGCGACACGAACTCTTTGGTAACTCGTGTTCGTGCATTTTCTCTGCTATGTCAGTGAATCTAGACCAGCAACCTCATTTTTAGTAGCTGCACTGTATTCTGTTTTTCAGGTTCCGCCCACTGTATTTCGTCAGGCCCTGAATGATTTTTGGATACTTCGATTGCTTCCAGTTTTTCTGTCTTATAAATAACACAGCAGTGAATATCACTGAGTATTCATTGTCACTCACCTGCGTAATCAGAATAACTTTTAGCAGTAGGGTGACTGGGACCCAGGCCAAACCCATATGTGGTTTTAAGGCTGTGCCGCACATTGCCGAGTGGGTTTAAAAGTCCATTGTCATGGTCATTTACGTGTGTGTGGGTGACTAAACCACTCCCATGTCAGCTAGACCTTGGTGTGAGCACACATGTATACTGCACATATGTGCAGGCACACAGACATACACATTTACACAGGAACACATACTGACTAGGTGCCTAATTTATCCGAGCCTTAGTTTTCTCCTATATGAATGCCACACCAGGTTTGCAATCCCCATTCCACCCTTCTGAAATCCGAAAAGCTCTCATTCAAGCAAAACTTGGCCCTGTACCAGCGCACCCAGGCTGGAATGCAGTGGTACAGTCTCCGCTCACTGCAGCCTCCACCTCTCAGGTTCAAGCAGTTCTTGTGCCTCAGCCTCCCGAGTAGCTGGGACTACAGGTGCGAGCCACCACGCCTGGCTCATTTCAGTTTTAGATTTTTTTATTGTTTTATTTTTTGAGATGGAGTTTTGCTCTTGTCTCCCAGGCTGGAGGGCAGTGGCATGATCTTGGCTCACTGCAAACCTCCACCTCATGAGTTAAAGTGATTCTCCTGCCTCAGCCTCCTGAGTAGCTAGGATTATAGGTGCACGCCCCCACACCCAGCTAATTTTTGTATTTTTAGGAGAGACGGGGTTTCACCGTGTTGGCCAGGCTGGTCTCAAACTGCTGACCTCAGGTGATCCACCCACCTCAGCCTCCCAAAGTCCTGAGATTACAGGCGTGAGCCACCACACCCAGCCTAAGTTTTACGTTTTTAGTCATGGTATTTTTTTTAATCTCATGTGGTGAGACTCTTCCTGTGGGGTGTTGTCCTACTCTATGTTATGACCCTTGTTCTTTTCATTTATTGTCCTCCAAGGGGCCTTTCTGAATACTTTTTCCCTAGTTGCCTTCCCAAGAAAGTTTACTACCACAGACACGTTGTATATCTGTATATGTACCATCTGCATATCTGTGCATTACACATTGAAAGATAAGATATTTTTCACACACATCCCCCAAGAAACAATTTTTCCCCCTTGGGGATGACACCATCCCCAAGAATCTAGTTAGTGCCAATTACTTGAACTCCTGACCTCAGTATCAGTTCAAGTATCAGAAGTGCAAGTATCTAGTGAGTCCACTCACTAGACAGTAGTTCTCAACCTGGGGCGACTTTGCCCCCAGAACATTTGGCCTTGTCTGGAGACATTTTTGGTTGTCGTGATGGGATGGGGTGCTGCTGACATTGCTGGCTGGAGGCCGGGGATCCCACATTGCACAGAACAGCCCCCGCCAGAAGGCTATAGTGCCATGGCTGGGAAACCCCACCCTAGACCTCACTGGGGGAGCCTCACACTATACAGTACACCCATGCATTGCCTTTCTAAAAGCTGAAAAGTCCTGAGATGGAATCATACCTGGCCCCTGGGTTTGCGATTGGGGTGGGTGGAGCTGTGACAGTAGAACCCACCTCACAGTGTTGGTGGGAGGCCCCCTTGGGGGCTGGCGTAGCCACATGCCTTGCTGAGCACCTGCACACACACTGTGTGATTGCCCGAGAAAAACCCAAACGCCTAGAGTCCTGGGCACTCAGATGTTACCCTCCATTGAGAAATGGGCCCTTATGCCACAGAGCATCCTGGCTGCAGCCTCCCAGCAGCCTTTGGGAGCGTTGAAGAATCAGAGAAGTGCAGTCCTTGCCCAAGAAGGCACAGCTTCTAAAGTGCCTGGGAGCCAGGATTGGAGCCTGGGTCTGCCTGACCCCAAGGTGCCTGCTAATTTGGTGTCTCTCTTCCATGAATCCCGTGACCTTCAAGGTCTGCAGCTGACATCCTAGCTCCTCAGGGGGCGGAGACTACTTATTTTCTTCACTGCTTCAGGAATTCTTGGGAGGTACAGAGAGGTATCAGGGAGGAGGAGAGTCTAGACGTGACTTCTTTTTTTTTTTTTCTTTTTGAGACGGCGTCTTCTCTGTTGCTCAGGCGGGCGTGCAGTGGCGTGATCTCGGCTCATTGCCACCTCCACCTGCCGGGTTCGAGTTATTCTCCTGCCTCAGCCTCCCGAGAAGCTAGGATTACAGGCACCTGCCACCACACCTGGCTAATTTTTGTATTTTTAGTAGAGATAGAGTTTCACTATGTTGGCCAGGCTGGTCTGGAACTCCTGACCTCAAGTGATCCGCCCACCTCAGCCTCCCTAAGTGCTGGGATTGCAGGCGGAGCCACCGCGCCTGGCCTAGTCGTGACTTGTCAGTCAACCAATTAACATCTGGCTCCAAGGATGACCAGGGCTTCCCTACGTGCCTGAAAGCTTGCATGGGCAGTGGGTTCGTTGTATTATGTGTGGGCTTTGATCCAGGCCCTGTGTCTGCCTGAACTCACCTCTTGAGTTCTCCAGATGTACCAGCTTTGCAGCCAGCCGATAAACTGGCTTTGAGGGGCCCAGTACCTGTGTCTCGGGTTTCACAGTCGAGGCCTCCAGAGAGCTCACCAGATTGCTCTGACCAGCTTAGGACCTAACACCCATACGATGCAGATACAGATAATCACTTGCTCATTCCTCCTCAGGACGGACAGGAACCACTGCAGGAGGTAGTTCTGCCCTGACTTGGGCGTCGTTAAGAGTTGGCCAAAGACATACCATCCAGTCGGGTGTTTTCCAGGGCCTCTGGCTTACCATAGGGTGGATGGGGAAATGGGGTGGGTGGAGCTAGCTGTGAGTTAGAACAGACAGCACTCTAGGCCTGGCAGGGTCTCTGAACAAAGCCACAGCCTGGGCTGAGCCCCAGAAGGAAACAGCCCTTGGCTCCATCTCAGGCGATGGAATGTCAGCTCGACTGGTTTTCCCCCTTTCTCCAGGGTGAAGTGTTCATCAACAAAGGAATCTCCTTGCTGGTTGACAGCCCTGAGCTTCCAGGCACCCCCTCACTCCCTCTGCAGGACCCCCAGCTCCAGGGGAAGAGAGACTCCATTCATGCTGAGCTTCCTATAGGCCCCAGCTCTGCCAAGGCAGTCATGCAAGGCTACTCTGCAGGGCAGGTGGGAGGGGGCTGTCCAGTCCCACAAAATACCTTAATAGATACGATGCTTACTGTTTCCTCTGGCTGCTTTGCCTTCCCTGATGTCCCCACCTGTCATGTCACACCCTCCTCAGAGCCCTCTGTCACCTGCTGCTCAGGATCCTCTGTGCCCTTTCCCCCTCTGAGGCCCAGGGGACCTTGGATACTTGGGATAGGAAATTTTGATTAATCAGCGGAGCTCAGGATGACCAAGGAGGTGATTCAAGATGGCATTTTCTGCCCCTTGCTCTTTTTAAACCTATTCATAATGACTTAGCGTCTTTCATAGCAGCCCTTCAGTTTCTACCCTCTAAAGAGGTAGTCATTATTTTTAGTGGGGACACTTTGTTATTCCCTTGCACTGGCAAGCTATAGTTTACGTATCAGCTGCTCTTGTGGAAGGGCAGTTGGGTTGTGTTTGCTGTTACCAAAATTAGTGCTGCTGGGACTATTCCTTTGTGTGTGTGTTTGTGTGCGTATTATATATGTTTTGTATGTATGTGTAGTTGGGTCGGTTTCTTGTATTTGTGTATGTGGGTGTTTGTGTGGGATTTGCAGGTATGCATTTGTGTATATTTGTATGTATGCAGCTGCGTTTGTGTGTGTGTATTGGGTGCATATATTTATATGTGTTTTTGTGTTGTATCTTTTGTGTATGTGTGTGCATGGTGTAGATGTCTCTGTATTTATGTTTGTGCATATTATGTATATGTGCTTGTGTATATTTGTGTTTTTGTTTATATGCATTTGTGTATACATCCATAAGTATGCATGTATCTCTGTGTTCGTATATCTGCGTGTTTGTGTGGTTATTTGTATATCTTTGTGTATATGCATTTGCATTTATATGTACCTCTGTGTGTATTTGTATTTGGTAACTGTGCTTGTGTATATTTGTGCTTGTGTATTTTTTGTGTGCATATGCATTTGTGTGTATATGTGTGTATTTGTATGTATGCTTGTATGTATTTGTGTATATGTAGTTTTGTGTATATATATGTATGTGTGTATTTGTGTGTGTATGTTTATAGTTTTGTGTGTATGTATGTGTGTATTTGTGTGTATCTTTGTGCATATATGTGTGTGTTTGTGTGTGCATCTGTGTTTGTATTTTTGTGTGTATGTGTGTGTATATATGTGTATGTATGCCTGTGTTTGTGTTTTTGTGTATATTTGTATGTGTGCATTTGTGCGTGTGTGTGTGCATGTGTTTTGTTTGTGTGTATATACATGTATGTGTGCATCTGCATGTGTTTGCGTGCTTATGTTTTGTGGATATGCATTTGTGTATATATACATGTATGTGTGCATCTATGTATGTGTTTTGTATATGTACATTTGTATGCATATACATGCATGTGTGTATCTGTGTGTAGGTGTCTCGTGCATGTACATTTGTGTGTGTATACATGTGTGTGTGCATCTGTGTGTAGGTGTCTCGTGCATGTACATTTGTGTGTGTATACATGTACGTGTGCATCTGTGTGTAGGTGTTTTGTGCATGTACATTTGTGTGTGTATACATGTGTGTGTGCATCTGTGTGTAGGTGTCTCGTGCATGTACATTTGTGTGTGTATACATGTACGTGTGCATCTGTGTGTAGGTGTTTTGTGCATGTAC
>PVKV010003361.1:0-67595 GCA_004027835.1 Alouatta palliata
AAGAAAGAAAGAAAGAAAGAAAGAAAGAAAGAAAGAAAGAAAGAAAGAAAGAAGAAAGACGAAAGAAAGAGAGATAGAGAGAAAGGAAGGAAGGAAGGATACAGAAAGAGAAGGAAGGAAGGAGGGAGGAAGGGAGAAAGGGAGGAAGAAAATGGTTTGGTTTGATTCATTTGGTTTGGTTTGGGAAGGAGGAGGTTTGTTAGGGTTTGTGCCATCTGGACAAAGTAGTACTACATTTATGCCTTTAAACTTTAGTAAAATAATAAAAATAGTTCATAAGAATTTGGAAAGAGTAAATTTTAAAAGCTCTTACTAAAGAAATGGGTCCTAAAGAATGCATATATGACTAAAAACATATACGTCTTTTAAAATGTGTAAATTAAAACAGATTAGAGTTTATCTCCAGAATAATAAATAATACCACTTTCACTCACTTTTTATATGTTTACTTCAGTGTAATACCATCAAGATGGAATTTACAAGAACTGAAACAAATTTCATCATGCCATAGCCTATGATATTAGCAACTCAGATTTTCAACTATTAAGATATTATGAGTCTTCATCCTGTTCTTATTTTCAGTTTTATAGAATGGTTATCACAGATAATATGTAAATGAAAAAGAAGAAAATGATGGACAAAGAAGAGATAAATAGTACATCTAAATCTACATTTCACAAGAGTTACAGTGATGCCTGTTTCATTGTTTTCTTTAATGATTCAAAAGCTAGAATTATGTATTCAAGGCAAAGTCGTAGAGCAGTGGCTATCTACTATGAATCTATTTATATTATTATTTAAATCTATATATTCTAATTATTTCTGTTTTAACAGTAACCAATAAAAGTTGCTCTATCATTTAGATAGATAGAAATAGACAAAAGGCAGACTTACAAATATTCCCTGCAGAATTTTAAGTTGAAAAAATTGAAAATAATTTTTATTTATGTCAGTATTTTAAAAATTAACCTGTATCTATTAAATTTTATTTGGTCAATGATGGTATGGAAGAATGTTAACTTTTTTCAGTTCCTTGTTCTACTTTTATTTTAGGTTCAAGGGGTACATGTACAGGTTTTTTTTGCATGGGTAAATTGTGTTTTGCTAAGGCTTGGTCAGCAATGTTCCTGTCCCCAAGATAGTGAGCACGGTACCTGGATAGGTATCCTTCCAACCCACGCCCCCTTCGCAAACCCCCTCCCCACCAAATCTGTCAAGAAATACTTTGTTGAATGTCACAAGCCTCTGCTAGCTCCCTACCAAAAATAAAAAATATCAGGAGAGAGCAAGAGGTAGACATGTGCTATTAGCTGTACTATGTAACTTTTTCCCTAAGTTTTGCTTTCAGATTGATGTTGAATAGATAAATACTATCTCCATATGTGAAGATAAATATTTATCTCAACAAAAAGATTGAGGATTTTCATGTGAAAAAAACACCTTTTTCCACATTTTCAATACTAGCTCCCCTGACTTATGATGAATCAGACCATGTTTTCTTTTCTGTACTATTCTGTCTGCACATTTATGTACTTATTCTACACAACTCAATCACAAAAGCATGCCCTTCACAAATGAAGACAAATGTATATTGAAGACTTTAATACTATATATTTACAAGTAGATTTAAAATTCTTACCTGACGAATGTGGGTGTATCTGACAGAGCCACATATTCTAATAATAAAAATAAGATTATGAGATTCTCAAACATCAAGAAGTGTATCCTACTGCGTCTCAAATAAATTGATTACACGGAAGTCATAAATTAAAAGAAAAATATTATTTTGACTAAAGGAAATGAAGTCATTACATTGAAGAACTTTCAGCCATAAAAATGAATTAGTAGAGGCCCCCAAGCTAAGAACTTTGAATCTCTAGATATATGATGAAATTGAGAAGCACTCAGTTAATTTGTTTACTGAACTAAAACATTTGCATGAGTCTTATATGGGAAAATGAAAGTGACCAGCAGGTTCATTATACTTTTTGAGTCAATAATTAATGTTTAGAATGAGAAGAATAATTTATATCATAATAATTGCTTTTCATTTCTATTCATTCTCTTTGCAAAGTTTGCAAATACATATTTCATCTTGTTTTGTGTTGTGAATAGTGTGAATCTATGAAAACCAATGCAGAAGAGAGAAACCTTTACCTTAAGTCCTCCAGAATAATGATATCTAGTAAATATTTAAGACTTTTTAATCTTAAAATTTCTGATCAGAAAACAAACAGTATTCTTACCTACCAAATGATTTCTTTATAAAATGTGACTGTAACTGTTTCTGCAAATGTGTGCATGTGTAGAAAGGATGTAGGTGGGAGATGTGTGGTAATTTTGCCATTTGCTTGCTTCCTGGTGTGCTGATTGGACCAGAGGATGTAGGTATTAAGCAAAACCTGAATGCATCTTTCGAACAATTATAGAGATGAGTGGGTGACAGAACCTCTGATTCTCCCTCTACCACATGAAGTTTGACCAAAAAGTTTGGAATCTCATCGTCACTCATGTTGGAAGTACAAATGCCAATGTCACAGACTGAAAACAAGGCAGCAGTGAATATCATGCTCCTGCGGGGTGTCCTGTTTCACAATGTGATTTCTTCTTCTTCCTTCTCCAGCTGGATATTAGTCCCAAGAAAATTGCCAACTTCTTTACCACAACAAACAAAAATCACTTGATGTTGAGAGGTTTAAATAATCACATCAGGATGGATAAAGTTGATTTTTCCAAATTTATGCTTTTGTAGAAACAGCTTTAATTTCTTTCACAGGAAGAGTAATCTTCTGAGAGGTAAATGTGTGCCATAGATAATATATTTCAGTCTATCTTAAGAATCATAGTCACTGCAACTGTTGGCACCATAAAAAAACTGATGTGATTCATTTACTAAAATGTCTTTTCTTTTCCTACACTTCTGCTTAACCTACTTTTATATTTACTGTAATATACTTTAAATAGCAGAAAATTGCTATGATAATACAGAGATGCTTTTTAAACAACATTTTAAAAAGTTTTAGACAACCCCATGATTTTACAAAGGAAGTATTGTTTGTATGAAAGACAAACCAACTACCATCAGATCAAAATGGTTTATGTAACTCAGATCATTTCACTGTGAAACAAAAAACTCTTCTGAAATGTAGTAGAGTCATAAATATGTGACTAAGCTATTTCCTAAAAATAGAAGTGGCTTCAATTAAATTATCAGAGAGGCAGTAATTCAGAATATTCTTAGAGTTCACACACATCATATGATCTACGTGAAGGAAGATTTTTAAAATAGATATTAGGCTCAAGAGAGCCAAACTGTTCCTAGTGCATTCACTGATAAGTGTACTATTAAGGGAGAAAAATTACCTCCATCCTCACACTTTTTATGTCACGTGTGAGCACATGTGTACATATGCTTGCATGCATGCAAACTTGTGTTTGTAAATTTAGAGAATTTGCAGAAGTGTGTGCATTTGTCGAATTCACAGAAATGTGTGAATTTGTCTTTATGTGTATTTACCTTGTATATTTGACTTCAGTTTGCACTGCTCAAAGATAGTTACCAATAAATTTCATATAGATATTTCCCTTTATGAGAGCTGCAAAATTACATTAAAGAGCAATGACCATCTTTTTCATTCAGTCTGCTGAGCAGAACCCTTTGCAAATGATTGAGGTATCCATGCCTCATATACTGAAGCATCTGAAAGTATGCCTATTTTTGGCATGGTATTTTACAGTAACATTTACAAGATTGCAGTGCATTAACTATTAGACAAGTTAGCATGGTCTTATTTTCAGATATATTGATGGAATCCATTTTACGTGTAAAAATAGAATGGGATTAATTCATTTTCAAATTAATGAAATATAATACAGATAGAATTTGGATCCTTAGATATTATATACCCATTAAAAACAGGAAACATGATTTTTCTGAAAATGGTAGTAGATATTACATAATTATTAGGTAAATCCATTAAATTAAAAAAATGAGTTAGCCATTTTCCCAGTTCCATTTCACATTATGTGCTTATTTTCGTGATTAATTGATTAATTCAGGTGCACATTCGGTGTGACTTTTTGGAATTAAAACCACACATTTGTTTTTTCTCACAGTATAGGTTTCGAGAAATTACATTGTTGTAACTATGTCAAACACTTCCGGAAGAAATATTGGGAAGATTTTGCTCTCTGGAAGGAATAGAATGTCAAGAATACTACAACTTTTCCTTTTAACCTAGGGATAAATCAAAATATATTCCTGGGTTGCAGCAAAACTATTAATGTAGTTTTTCGAAAACAAAATATATGTACAACAACATTTGCATGGCAGGTATCATAGAGGACCGTCTTGGAAATTATCTCTGAGACGAGCTTTAGATTTGATCCTATTAGTGCAGCATTTGTTTTCTTTTTTTTTTTTTTTTGAGATGGAGTTTCGCTCTTGTTGCCCAGGCTGGAGTGCAATGGCACGATCTCAGCTCACCGCAAACTCCGCCTCCTGGGTTCAAGCAATTCTCCAGCCTCAGCCTCCCGAGTAGCTGGGACTACGGGCGCGCGCCACCATGCCCAGCTAATTTTTGTATTTTTTAGTAGAGACAGGGTTTCACCACGTTGACCAGGATGGTCTCGATCTCTTGACCCCGTGATCCACCCGCCTCGGCCTCCCAAAGTGCTGGGATTACAGGCGTGAACCACCGCGCCCAGCCTAGTGCAGCATTTGTTTTCAACACATTCTATGGGCACATACCAGCAAAGGAACATCTTACAATACAATAATTTACTTATAAAATTTTTAAAATAGAATTTGCACATAAGAAATTTCTAAAAGAGGAATGATAATTGTGAAACACTGGATTTCAATTTAACTGTATTAAAAAATATGGCACTTTTCTTGATTATAATATATATCACTTTTTAAGAAGACATTTATAAGACTGTCATTCTAAAAAATTTTATTAAGTTTCATATAACCACAGGTAGCTTAAACACACAGAAGTTAACACTGCTAAAGATAAACTTAGAAACATTAAAATTCTAGAGTTCACTTGAGCAGACATAGATTCATGAATTGGGCAATACCAGAAATCAAGTGGTTGGGGCTTCACCACGGGGAAAACTTTTTTTTTTTGGAGACAGAGTTTTGCTCTTTGTTGCTCAGGCTGGAGTACAGCATGATCTTGGCTCACTGCAACCTCTGCCTCCCCAGTTCAAGTGATTCTCTTGTCTCAGCCTCCCCAGTAACTGGGATTACAGGTGCCTGCCAATATGCCTGGCTAATTTTTGTATTTTTAGTAAAGACAGGATTTCACCATGTTGGCCAGGCTGATCTTGAACTGCTGACCTCAAGTGATCTTACCATCTCGGCCTCCCATAGTGCTAGGATTACAGGCATGAGCCACTGCCCCCAGCCAGGGGAAAACTTTTATACAGTGTTTATGGAAGCAAGACAAAGGAAATATTTGATTAGTTAACGTGTAACAGTAGCCCTGCAAGGTTGCAATTAGAGGTTACTTGGCAGTTTCTGATTGGTAAACCTTAAAGCTGTTTCCTTTTTCTAGGATGTTATCATTTACATTGAGTTTGGCTTCAGTTTACTCATGTGGGGACCCAGGCTGTTGGGCCACCTTGATCTTATGCTCCCCACCGAGTTAATTACTTTTTAGTGACAACTTACACGGGAAGTAATCAAAGGATTTTGGGGGTATTAATTTATTTGTTTTTAGATATCAATTACTAGTTATAGCACTCAAAATTTTCACATTAGCCTTTAAATATGAAGCTATCTCTATGAGATCAATATTATGCTATGCATGCTTTCACTTTCTATACCTTTACAAATCTTCTTTCTTTTTGCAGAACTCACCCTAGTAATTTGGATTATACTTTTCTGGAATTAATAAAATCAGACAATGAAGAATCTTCTTTGTGGAGTTCTTCCACTTTCTTCTTCCTTTGACATTTCCAATAGTTTCAAGGTGTAGAATTTATGGCCTTATACTTCAATGTGTTAATAAATCTCACCGTAAAACTTTTAGAAACTGATCTTCTTAACTCTGTCATAATTTGAATACAGTAACATGACACTTAATGATGCAGATGTTCTAAGATATGCATCACTAGGCTGTTTTGTGATTGTACTAACATCATTGAGTATACCTACATAAACCTAGATGGTATAGCCTACTACACTTAGTCTATATAGCATAGTCTGTTGTTCCTATGCTACAAATCTATACAGCATGTTACTGTACTGTATACTATAGGCAATTGTAAACACAATGGTAAACATTTATTTATCTAAAAATATCTAAACATAGAAAAGGTACAGTAAAAATAGGTATTATAAGGCTGAGGCAGGGGAATCTCTCGAACCCGGGAGACAGAGTTTGCAGTGAGCTGAGATCGCGCCATTCCACTCTAGCCTGGATGACAAGTAAAACTCTGCCTCAAATAAAAAATAAAAATAGACATTTCAATTTTATTGAACCACTGTCTTATATGTGTGGTTCATCACTGGCTGAAACATCATTATGTTGTTCACAGGGGTATTTAAACAGAACAAGTTCTTTATAATGCTGATGGTAGGATGCTGTTTTATAATGATGGATTTCACTGGCTTTTGACTCTGGTTCCTGGAAGGGGCTTTTTATCTGTGATCTTCCTAAGTCCCTTGGATCACAGGTGAGTTTATACTAATGAGGTGACTCATAGCAGTCCTCTAAGATAGCTTCAGGCTATGACTGGTCACCAGAAAAACCAACCACATGATTAGATAGTTGGAATTTTGAGCCAGTCCAACCTCTAGGGAATAGGGAGGTATACATAGAGTTCAAGCACAAAGCCAACGATTTAATCAATTATGCCTACACAATGAAATCCCAATTAAAAGTCTAAATACTCCAAAACTCAGAGGGAAATTCTGAGTTGCTTAATATATTAATGTTCCAGGAAGGTGACATGCCCTGTTTATAGGGGAAGGTATTGAGGCTTTATGTTCAGGACCCCTCCAGCCATTGCATTTTGTGTCTTTTCGTTTGGCTGTTCCTAATTTTCATACTTTTTAAGAAAAATATAATCATGCAATCATTGTAAGCAATTTACAAAGTTCTGTTAGCCATTCTAGCAAATTACCAAACCTGAGGGTGGTTCTAAGAACACCTGTATTTGTACTCTGATGCTGAGAAGTGAAGTTGGGGACCCCCACCTCTAGCTGGCATCTAAAGTGACAGCAGTCTCCTTGGGGACCATGTACATTAACTCCAGGTAGTTAGTGTCAGAACTGAATCGCATACACCAACATATGGATATATATGAATAAATATTTGAACAAATCTAAAAGATATATACTAAGACAAACTTTAAGTATTTGGAAACACAAAAGAAAGTAGAAAAAAAGAAAAGACATACCAGTGGTTTCAGATAAAATAATTCACCAACTTAAAATGTTGAACGTAACTCTGTATAATTATGATATGATTTCAATAAAAAATTACAGCAGGATTTTTAAGAAAAGGACAAGCTGATGGTGCATTTTACATTAAGAAATCAAAAAGATAATAATATTAAATGAAATTATAATAAAGAAGAGAAATAAAAGAAACTAGTTTCATCAAATAGTAAGTCATATGGACCTATAATAATTATAGTGATTATGACTGTATTCCATATATTTAAGAAGCATAAAGAAAACATGACCATATGAAGAACAGACATAGAAGATATTTTAAAATACCCAAATAAAACTCCTAGATATGAAAATACAATGTTTCTGATTAAAAACAAATAAACAAACAAAACCAGTACATAAGATTCACAGTGTAATAGATAATGCAGAAGAAAATATCAATAAACTTGAAAACATAGCAGCAGAAATTACTGAAAAGAAAACAGAAAAAGATGAGAACAAACAAACTCATAAAATCAGTGAACTTTTTCAGCAGCCTAATGTATGTGTAATTAGTGTACATGAAGAAGTGAGTGAGTAGGGGAATAGAAAAATATTGAAAAAAAAAAGCCAAAATTTGATTTTTAAAAAATCTAAAACATAATTCCGTGGACCCAAAAAGTTCAGTAAAGTCCAAGCCCAAGAAATATAAAAAAAGAGCAAGGCACAATATAGTGATGAATTGGAAGACTTGATATTGTTAAGAGATCACTCACCCAAAATAATAATCTATATGTTCAATACGATTGCAATAAATATTCCAGCTAAATTTTTTGATATTAGAAAGACAGTTCTAAAATTAGATAGAAAGGCAAAGCAAGCAGAATAGCCAAAATGGCTGTGAAAATCAATAACAGAGTTTGAGGACACATAACCTGATTCCAAAAGTTACTATTGATTACTGTAATAACACAGTATGGTAACAGAGAAGACAGGCAATCAAACAGAACGCAGAGTCTAGAAGTTGACACACACATATATCGTCACCATTTTTTGACACAATTGCAAAGACAAGTCAATAACAAAAACAGACTTTTCATCAAATAATGGGACAATTGAATATTCACATGCAAATAAATGAATTATCTACCTTCCGTGTACCACATACAAAAATCAATTCAAAGTTGACCTTGAACCTGATAAGTATAAAATTAAAAACTGGAAACTATAAAATGTATAAGAAAAAACAAATGAGAAAATATAACCATTACGTTAGACCATTTTCACTCTGCTGATAAGGACATACTCATGACTGGGCAAATTACAAAAGTGAGAAAGGTTTAATGGACTTACAGTTCCATGTGGCTGGGGAGGTTTCACAATCATGGCAGAAGGCAAAAAGGAGCAAGCCACATCTTACATGGATGGCAACAGGCAAAGAGTCCTTGGGCAGGGAAACTACCATTTTTAAAACCAGCAGCTCTTATGAGACTTATTTACTATCCTGAGAACAGCACAAGAAACACCCACCCTGATGATTTATTTAATTACCTCCCTCCCACAACACGTAGGAATTCAAGATAAGATTTGGGTGGTGACACAGCCAAACCAATTCATTCCGCCCATGGACCCTCTCAAATCTCACATCCTCACATTTCAAAGCCAATCATGCCTTCCCAACAGTTCCCCAAAGTCTTAACTCATTTCAGCATTAACTCAAAAGTCCACAATCCCAAGTCTCATCTGAGACAACGTAAGTGTCTTCTGCCTATGAGCCTGTAAAATCAAAAACAAATTAGTCACTTCCTAGATACAATGGGGGAACAGGCATTGGGTAAATATAGCCATTCAAAATGGAAGAAATTAGCCAAAACAAAGGGGCTACAGATGCCATGCAAGTCTGAAATTGAGCAGGACAGTCCAGTCTCACAGCTCCAAAATGAACTCCTTTGACTCCACATTTCACATCCAGGTCCCACTGATGAAAGAGGTGAGTTCCCACGGTCTTGGGCAGCTCCACCCCTGTGACTTTGCAGGGTACAGCCTTTCCCCTGGCTACTTTCATGGGCTGAGGTTGAGTGTCTGTGGCTTTTCCAGTTGCATAGTGCAAGCTGTTGGTGGATCTACTGGCCTTGGATCTGGAGGACAGGGACTCTAATCTCACAGCTCCACTAGGTAGTGCCCCATTAGGGACTCTGTGTGAGGGCTCCCACCCCACATTTCCCTTTTGCACTGCCCTAGCAAAGGTTATCCGTGAGGACCCCATCCCTATAGCAAACCTCTGTGTGGGCATCCAGGCATTTCCATACATCTTCTCAAATCTAGGCGGAGATTCCTAAACCTCAGTTCTTGACATCCGTGCACTTGCAGGCTCAACACCATGTGAAAGCTGCTTGAGCCTCGCACCATTTGAAGCCATGACCTGAGCTCTACACTGGCCCCTTTCGGCCATGGATGGAGTGGCTGGGATGCAGGGCACCAAGTCCCTAGGCTGCACATAGCACAAGCACCTTGGGTCTGGCCCTCAAAATCACTTTTGCCTCCTAGACCTCAGGACCTATGATGGGAGGGGCTGCTGCAAAGTTCTCTGACATGCCCTGGAGACATTTTCCCCATTGTCTTGGTGATTAACATTCAGCTCCTCATTACTTATGCAAATGTCTGCAGTTGGTTTGAATTTCTCCTCAGAAAATGGGATTTTCTTTTCTATTGTACTGTCAGGCTGCAAATTTTCCAAACTTTTACGCTCTATTTCCCTTTTGAAACTGAGTGCCTTTAACATCACCCAAGTCACTTCTTGAATGTTTTGCTGCGTAGAAATGTTTTCCACCAAATACCCTACATCATCTTTCTCAAGTTCAAAGTTCCACAGATCTCTAGGGAAGAGGCAAAATGCCACCAGTCTCTTTGCTAAAACATAACAAGAGTCACCTTTGCTTCAGTTTCCAACAAGTTCCTCATTTCTATCTGAGACCACCTCTGCCTGGATCTTATTATCCATATCATTATGAGCATTTTGGTCAAAGCCAATCAACAAGTCTCTAGAGAGTTCCAAACTTTCCCACAGTTTCTTGTCTTCTTCTGAGCCCTTCAAACTGTTCCTACCTCTGCCTGTTACCCAGTTCCAAAGTCACTTTCATATTTCGGGGTATTTTTTCAGCAATGTACTCCCACTCTACCAGTACCAATTTTCTGTATTAGTTTGTTTTCATGCTGCTGATAAAGACATACCTGAGACTGGGAAATTTACAAAAGAGAGGTTTAATGGACTTACAGTTCCATGTGGCTGGGGAGGCCTCACAATCATGGTAGAAGGCAAGGAGGAGCAAGTCATGTCTTATATAGATGGCAGCAGGCAAAAAGAGAGCCTGTGCAGGGAAACTCCTGCTTTAAAACCAGCAGGTTTTACCTCCTAACAGGTCCCTCCCAGATACATGGGAATTCAATATGAGATTTCTGTGGGGACACAGTCAAACCACATCAACTATGATTTAGACAAAAATGGCAAATATGCACATAAAAGATGCTCCACATTTTTATTTCATTAGGCTAATACAAATTAAAACCACAACCAGATACTACCACGAACTGTCAGAATGGCTAAAATCAAAGAAACATCAATAGCAAATACTGAGTAGGATAAGAAACACATTCCTGTTGGCTTTGTAAAATTATAGTTACTTTGGAAAACATTTTAGCAGCTTCTTATAAAATTGAGCTTATGCTTACCTTACAACTCAACAATCTGACCCTTAAGTATTACCCAAGTGCACTAAAAAACCTGTACGCAATTGTTTACAGTGGCTATACTTGTAATTTTCAAAGCCAGAAACAGCCCAAATATCCCTCACCTGGCAAATGGATAAAATGTGGTACAGCCAAACAATAAATACTATTCAACAATTAAAAAGAAATGAACAGGTGATTCACACAGCAACATCATGCGTGAGTCTCAAATGCATTGCTCCAAGTGAAAGAAGCCAGTCTCAGAAAAATCCGTTCTCTATGATTAAGGTGACATTCTGAAAAAGGCAAATAGAAATTTAGACGTATTAACTATGGTTCTAGACACATGTTTTTATAAGGTAAAATCAATATAATAAAAATAAAAACAAATAAGAGTAACGATGATAAGAAAAATACCACTTTAGATTTATGTAATATTGTACGGCTTACAAAGTCATTTTATTCCTCACACCTCCGGGAATTTGGGTATATCTGAATCATTGTGCTTTAACAGGATTCTGCTATAATTCAACAAAGTTGCCTCCAGAGCTTCATTTCCACGGTATATCCCTGCAATCTATCATCTAAGAGAATCTCATGCCATCAACAATGATTTATAGCAATATCAGCAACAAGGATGAAGCTAATTGATGTTATCAAATGTCTTATTCTCTTACTGTTTGCAAAGCAGCTAAGGGAAAATACTTTTGTGTTAAGAACAAAATTTATCTTTGCACTGATGGAAATGCAAGAAGTCACATACACAATGCACTAAAATTAGCAAAGCTATCCTAAGCAAGTCTTCAAACTTGAGAAATAATTCAGTGACTAAAGCTAGGTGGAAAATAAAGAACCATATTTTTTTAAAGTCTGTACATATGAGCTGACCTCTGACTGACCTATTCCCTCAAGCTATATGCATTGCAATATATTTCCACTATGTCAGATTTTCAATATCATATAGGTTATTAGAATTTGTGTCTATAGCAACCCAAATGTTTGAGACCATACTGAAATAAATAGTTTTAGGAGAGAGGTCTTTATGGTTATAACCAGTCCTGTTTTTAGCTACTCTGAGCTATTTTGAATGTAAGATTTTAACCTTGCCTTTGAGTTCTTATTTTACCTATACATTTGAAATACAGTTTTCACATACACACACACACACACACAAATCAGAAATATAATATATTTGCATATGTCTTGCATTTTCAAATAGATTTCACAAATGGATTTCTAGCAAAACTTTGAAAAATACATGAATATATACATAAACATGAATATAAATAACACTGGCACTGTGGTACATTTATGCTGAATGTGTTTGTATCTACTTTTTCCAGATTTCCATGATGATGTTGTTTTAAGGATAAAAGGAAGCAAACATGTTCTGGCAGTGCAATTAAATTACCAAACACGAAGATACCTAAACATATCAACTGGTAACATAGCATTGCCATGAGGTAACTGTTCCAATATCTGCAGCTCTGAAGTTAGTCATGACTCCAGCAAAAGCCTCCTTCTAATGTGCTGCATGAGGGAAGTACTAATTAATCATTAAGTGGTCTTACATCATGAAGGGCTTTAGCTTCTGTTTCAAATCAACTGGAGTGGTGAAGAGCAGCGGTGACCGTAGCAACAGCAGCAGCTCCACACATTAAACATGATGGGGAAAGTGTGAATTACTGAAACTCTGAGAGAACCACAGTTTGGAACTGATACTTGAATTGTTTAATAAATAAGCACCCAACCTCATTTTACTGATTGACAGGCTGGATGGGTTACTTGCCAGGAGTGTTTTCTAATTTGCACTAACAGGAGCTGAATTTTCCTTGATTATGGAGGTGTGAGCTCTTAAGACTCTCCTCCTTGTATCATGATGGAATATGATACGCTAAGAGCAGTACTTTCTATCAGGTTTGTCTTTAAAATTAAGGGCATAACACAGTATTTGAGAGGTTACATCTGATCACTCCACACAATATATACTCTCAGAAATAGTAACTAAGGTAATCAGACTATCATGATGATAATATACTCCCCTGAAAATATTCTCACTTATTTATTTTATGCTCCCATTATTAGAGATGTGGAAAATATATAATAGATCATAGATGAAAATAAATTTTTTGACCTGTACGGTGGCTCACTCCTGTAATCTCAGCACTTTGGGAGGCCAAGGTGGGTGAACTGCTTGAGCTCAGGCATGTGAGACCAGCCTGGGCAACAAGGTGAAACCCGGCACCTACGAAAAACACAAAAACGCTAGTGGCATGGTGGCACATGCCTGTAGTCCCAGCTGCTCAGGATGCTGAGGTGGGAGGATTGCTTGAGCCTGGGAGGCAGAGACTGCAGTGAACTGAGACTGTGCCACTGCACTCCAGCCTGAGTGACAGAGCCAGACCCTGTCTCAAAAAAATTCAATTTGTAATAGCCACCAATCAAAGAAACTCAGTACTAAAATGTCTCTCTCTCTCTAATATGCGTGTGTGTGTGTGTGTGTGTGTGTGTGTGTGTAATCAGAGACTGCACTGATTGCTTAAGGAACATATACACACACACACATATTTAGAGGGGTTTCTTCATCTCACAGAAATATCCAGCCTTTACATGTGGATGAACTAGGGCACAGAGAAACAGTGATTTCCTCATGGACATATGATTATTACATGGCAGAACCTGGATTTTAAATCCCACAGGCATACATTGCTATAGACTTTCTCATACAAATGTAAGTCTGCATACAGTGGATATTCCAACACGGCCAGAAATCTAACATTTTCCAGCTTTCTTCTATTCAAGTATTCCCAGGACTCCTGTGTCTGCATAAAGTGACCCATTTAATCCGACCCTTTTGATGTCCCCTGCTTCTATTTGCTGGGCGAATGCAAGAACTCAGGTTTGTTTCTTTGCCACTGCTGACTGCTAGGCAGCTCTCCTTACTTCACCTGGTTTCTGTCATCAATGTCCTTGGTTACACCAATGTCCAAGGTCTTGCACAGAACTATCAGGTTCTGCAGCAATCCCTTTAGCAATGAGTCTTATGGATGATCTCAGAATTTTCAAGGGCAAAACCATGGACCCACGATATTATATGGGCCCAATATATTGCAAGGCATATGTTTGAGGGAATAGTCAGTCAGAGGTTGGCTCATATGTATAGACTTTTAAAAAACATGGTTCTTTATGGGCCCAAGATATTACAGTATCTCTACAAGCAGTGTTCTTGAGGATACTACAACTCTTAATGTACAGATTGTAAACTTTGTGAGAGCAGAAATATTTGCAAATGAGATCCGATAAAAATCCTGTATCCAGAGTATATAAATAACTCACAAACCTGAAATTTTTAAAAATAAAATTCTAAAATAGGCAAAATATTTGAACAAACATTTCACCAAAAAGATATATAAATGTCAAATAAGCACAGGAAAAAGTGTTCAATGTTATCAGTCATTAGGGAAACATAAATTAAAACCAACATAATCAGATATCACTATGCCCTATTAAAATAACTAAAATTAAACCAACTGAGAATGCAAAGTGTGAGGATAAATTTGAACCACTTAGCATTCTCACGCATTAGTTTTTGGAATTCCAAAATGTTAAAATCACCTTGAAAAACAACTTCGTAGTGTCTTAAGAAGTTAAACACCAACAATCTGTCACAGTCTTTCCATTCTTAGGTATTTCCCCAAGAGAAATGAAGGCATATATCTAATCCTGGCATCTCAGCTGTCCCTCCTAATGCTCCAATGAACCAGGTAAAAAGACCACACCCCTTCTCAGTGTGATTGGGATCTGCACCTCACCTCCCTTTTGTGATCAGTGTTTCCCAGTCAAAGTTGTAACTTTTACACAGATATTTATAAGGGCTTTATCAGTGATGATCCCAAACTGGAAACACCCAAATTCCCATTAAGAGATAAGAGAATCAACCATTCATGGTATGTTAATACAATAAAATATTACTCAGCAATAGAAAGAAATAAACTACTGATATACCCAATCGCATGCATAAATTTCAAAACAAAAGCATTGAGTAAAAACACAGTACACATTCTAAGATTCCATTTATTAAAAATTCTAGGCCAGGTGTGGTGGCTCATGCCTGTAATCCCAGCACTTTGGGAGGCCAAGGCAGGCAGATCACGAGGTCAGGAGTTCACGACCAGCCTGGCCAACACAGCGAAACCCGTCTCTAATAAAATACAAAAAATTAGCCACGTGTGGTGGTGGGTGTCTGTAATCCCAGCTACTTGGGAGGCTGAGGCAGGAGAATTGCTTGAACCCTGGAGGCAGAGGTTGCAGTGAGCCGAGACTGCAGCATTGCACTCCAGCCTGAGCAACAGTGCCGGACTCCATCTCAAAAAAAAAAAAAAAAAAATCTAGCAAATGTAATCCAATCTATAGTGAAATAATGTTGACCAGTAGTTTCCTGGAGGCAGATGTGGGAGGGAGCATGGCGAGAGTGAAGGATAAAAAACTGTATGAGGAAAATATGGGGGGATAATGGATATATTCACTATCTTGATTGTGGTGATGGTTTCACACATGTATACAAATGTCAGAACTCATAGTACACATGAAAGTTACGTGCAGTTTATTGCACTGTAAGTATACTTACACAGATTTTTTTTTTTTAATTTAAAAGCTATCATTCACTGATTCTTTAGATCCTCCTGCTTTGTCCTTGTCACCCCATGTTACACAGCACTGGTTTGGTTTCCTTTATTTTAGCAATTCCTTCTCTGCTAATGTCTTTTAACAGGATATAGTATGTTAAAGTCAAGTTCACGTGAAGTTTATGAAGATTAAGTTTCAGATATTCCACTTGAAGAAGTTGTTTAATTTCACCTAATTTGAATTTATAATTTTATATTTATTTTATTCATTTGTATTCTCATTAATACACAAGTTTCAACCCTACAAATTATAGACTGTCTTCTGGCTGAATTTCTCTTGGGTATAATAGTAAGCAGTTAATTCATTGAGTTAAAGGAAGTATTAATACTCAATTTTATAAAATAGTGCCAAGTTGTTTTTCAAGGTGATTGCTTCGATTTTAGCACCTATCAGTGAAATGAAATTGCACCAGAGATCCCATTGATCCAGATGTGTTTCAGCACTCAGTGTTTTCAGAGTTAATTTTAAAGTCTATTTCAGATAATTACTTGGATTTTCTTTAGATTGTTTTATACACTCTGTTGTTTCCTTTTATTTTGAATAATTAAATTTGGTCTATTTTTATGCTTTTATTTAAAGTGATAGACATTGCACACGAAAAAGTTGTAGATAACTTAAGGCTCCACGTAATCTTAAAGTTCCTCAAAGATTCAATTTACCTCTTGTAGACAATTAGTTTGTGTGTCTTTACTGTTAGATCTATCATAACAGAACACCAAAGAATGGGTGGCTTAAAAACAACATAAACTTATTTTTTACAGTTATTGGAGCTGAAAAGTCCAAAATTTAGGAGCTGGCAGATTCAGTGTCTAGTGGGAGCCTGTTTCTTGGTTCACAGACAGCCTGGCCATCTTCTTATTCTTATACAACAGAAGACGAGAAGATCTCCCCAAGACATCTCTCCCTTCTTCTGTTGTCTATTTAAAGAATAATAGACATCTTTAATGGAAAATACACCCAGATGTTACATCCAACTCTCTGTTTTTTTTATTTATTTTCTCCAGGATATTGGTCTGCAATTCTTCGTTGTCTTGTTACCTAACTTATGTTCTTCAAAAAGGACGTATGTGTATTTATTTGCTTTTGTCTATTCTTGAAGTTGTTCTAAGTTAGAGTGGTCAGAATTAGCTAGCCTATCAGTAAAGAAAGATTAACTCTATTTGGTATTTTTTAAAGTAAATTTTTTAATTGACATATAATATGTACCTATGCAAGTATACCAATAATATACAGTCTGATTAATTTTCACAAAGTAATGTTCTTGTGTAACCAGACCAAAAAATAAAATGTTTCCTGCACTTGAGAAATATCCCTTATGCTTCCTGTGTCTCTACCCATCAAAGTAACCACTGTCCTGATTTTTAATACCAGAGATTATTTTTGCCTGTTTTTGAAATTTTTAGCTCAGGGCAAAATATGATTAAGAGAAAGCCTGACACTCTCAAGGTAATACTCTTTATATCAAGACAGACAGATACAAAGGTAGACTAGAAATGATCTGAGAATTATGGAGAGGAAAGTACTGTGGGATTGTTATTAGCACATGGAATGGACTGGAATCATAAATATAACAAACATTATAATTTTTTAAAAATTGACCTGCTAAACAAAACACAAGTCTGGACTAAAAAGTTGTATATCTCCCCCAAAGTTAATCTTCGTGCAATTGGGAAAGCTGAAGTGAATTGGGAAAGCTGCTCAGCTCTCAATTAGCTCATTTCCCCAATGTTTATTTCAGATGGGATCAAGCAGGATAACGGAAAACAAACAATATTCCTGCAGTAGAATCAGCAACCGTTAAGAACATAGACAAGAGAGCACAATTAGGTTACATTTAAGGAACAATCCCTATTCCCAGAGTAACAAGCCTTCACATTATCTAGTTCAATGGGATTTGGAAAGTATTATGTACTGGTTATTATTTTGTGAAACTCATTCTTCCTCTTCCCACACTGTAATGTTTCCTGTGGATCTAGTCCTTGTACTATCACTTTATAGTGTTCACTACCCAATGGGAAGACAGCTTCTCTCTGGGGTTTATTAGTTTCTAGACCTAGAGATGCCATTTCCAAATTTGGTCAGAAAACAATACATATCACCCAGATGTCCTTGACTTTGAGCTCAGAATATCAACTGGGTTGACTAGAGGTTGACGAGATTCCCTTGAAGAGGACGGAGTATATTATAAATGTAGAATGGAGCAAAGGGATATTTAATGACAATAAGAATGGACTTTGGAAGAAATCGTGGTTTTTACCAGAAATGCCCTCTGATGTCCCTTTTACTTTAGCCCTTTTGGAGTAAGACAAGACCATACACCTAGGGTTGGCCAATGGCATGTAGGTGGGAGCGACGTATGTTGTTTCTAAGCTACACTATAAGAGAGCTTGATGTATTTTCCCTTGCTGAGATGACCCAAAAAGCTCTGTTTCCTGTGATGTAGTTACATAATGATGGAGAAGAAAATTACCTTTATTCACAAAGATTCACATCCTGAGAAACTGGCCAACGTAACATGATACAAAGTAGAGGAAGGGATAAAATACATTCATCTATCCTCAGATAGCCAAAACCCCCCCTTTTAAAGGTCTGAAACAGAGAAATATCAAACCACACCAAGGCTCCTGAAATTACTTTGTTTGTCTTCCTATATTATACAATATAATACTTGAATTTTTTCCCTCAAATGGTCATTTTTTCTAGTTCTAATTATCTGAAAGTTAGAAACATTCAAAATGACCATAATTAGAATTGTTTTCATTTTATACATCCAGTTTATCTTCTCACTCCTTTTCTTATCTATTATTGCCACACTAGAATGTAAGCCCCGTAGTATGCACACTGAGAGTTAACATAGCATAATAAAGGGAATAAACTCTATATCCACTCTGATTTGAATACAGGCTTCATAGCTTCTGCAGACATGGGGGACAAATGAAACTATGTGCTGCTGCCTTAGTTTTATCACCTGTAAAATATGTCTAATATTAATACCTACCTCACAGAGCTACTCTGAGAACAAAATAAGTTAACACAGTTAAATCATTTATAGATCAATGTCGGGCACACTTTCAGTGTTTTATAAATGTAGCTGATTCCATCTGAGCTTGGATCTTATTTGCTAATATATTGCTTGCTAAGATAGTCCCAGTTATTTGTATATGACCTTGCATATGTCACCAGAAAATGGCCCAGAGACAAAAATGAATGCATGTACTTATCACTGTAAGAATAAATATCTTTGTCCACAAAATTGAAAATGACTTAAAATATCTGAAGTCATGAAAAATATAAATTTATTCATAAAGACCTTACAGTAACTGCCTCAGTAGCCTTTAATAACATACTATAGATCAGCTATTTCAGAGCAATTGTCTTGGTTCATCTTGGCAAGAATATTCCACTATTAAGACAGAAAAATCAATCCAATATACCACCTATTGCCTTGTGATGTAAATAGTGCAATATAAATATTTGTTTGGATGGCTATGAATGAGGGATCAAAACAATTTATTATCTTCTTGAGTAATAACAGATAATAATTTCTGCTACTTATTATAGAACTGAAATGTTATTGCATTATTTGGATAAGGCACTTGGAGCTAAGTATGGCATATTCACTAGCCCACTATGTGTACTGCCCTCTTTCTGTGACCAAGCAAAATGTTGAAAGCAATGACACACACACACACACACACACACACACACACACACACAAAGAGAGAGAAAGAGAGAGACAGGTCAGTGTTATTGATCAATGGGATACACCATAATATAACTGGAAAATTGTTTTATGCTGAGATAAAGCAAATAAGGAAATCTCCAGTATCCAGTATTGAATTATGAATTGTATGAAACAATTATAGCCTATTTCGCCTATTCATATACAATTATGAATTGTATGAAACAATTATACCCTGTTTTGCCAAAGTAGCTACGCTATTTTGCTTTCACTCTCAACTCAAAAAGATGATAAAAGAAAGGAAGGCAGAGAAGGTCAAAACAAGTAAATTCTGCTGCTCATTTTAAACTGTTGATATCTAGCTAGAGGGAAGAGAGAAAGACAAGAAATTGAAAGTTAAAATCAGATGCTAAGAGGAGCTGCAAGTTTTCCCTGGCTTCAATTTATATGGGTTATGCAAACCTCCATTAGTACAGACAATTAAGAGTTTCTAAATTGAGGATTCTGTTTATTTGGTGTAGCATTTAAAATTTCTCAGGCTGTAAATTCTTAGATCTAAATGTACTAAACATGGATGGGAGAGAATGCAGTCTATTCTGTGGTAACAATTTGGGACTTAGCTGGAAGACAAATTCTGAATGAAAGAATCATTTCCTCAATACTGCTAATGGCTTCAAGGAAAGGTGTGATTACAAGAACGAGGCTGAATGTAAATATTGTATAAAGCTTCTTGGCTGGAAATAAGAACAGCCTGCAGAAAACATCATGTTCTAATGGACGTTTATCCTTACTGGAGAAAAAAAGTTAAAGTTAATTCAAAAAATCCCTAAACACTAGTGTAAATTATAATTACAGATTTTGAAGCATCTGCTCCAGGACTATCTACAAACTTTGGTAGATTTCTATTAAACAAACAAATAAAACTAGATTTCTGTTTGTCTTTCCCTTATTTACTAAGCTTGTATAAGAATTCCATCAAATTTGCCCTCAGGCAAGACCTTGTCGCAAAAAGATTTTCTTCTCCAGTTTCTAAAAACAAACAAAAATGAACATTTTCAAAAATGTTGAAATTGAATTGTTAGTTCAATAAGATAACCCCTTGATAGCCAAAACTGGAAGAATTAGAGGAAAGTTTACATCCAAGAGGCACATTCAATGTGCCTCTAATGTCCTAAACACTCCCATATACTACAGACATGATTACTCTATGTAACCAGAAACCAATAATCAGCTGATGCATTTCTTTGCCCCATCGTATACCCAGCATCTATTGTACTACATTTTAAAAGAAAAGGACAGGCTGGACACGGTGTCTTATGCCTATAATCCCAACACTTTGAGAAGCCAAGGCAGGTGGATCATAATGTCAGGAGACTGAGACCATCCTGGCCAACATGGTGAAACCCCGTCTCTACTAAAACACAAAAAACGAGCCAGGTGTGGTGGCGCTCACCTATAGACCCAGCTATTTGGGAGGCTGAGGCAGGGGAATCGCTTGAATCAGGAGCTGCAGGTTGCAGTGGGCCAAGATAACGTCACTACACTGCAGCCTGGCCACAGAGGAAAGAAAGAGAAAGAAAGGAAGAAAGAAGAGAGAGAAAGAAAAGAGAAGAAAGAAGAAAAGAAAAAGACATATCAAATAAAAGTAACCAAATGATGTCAGGTTTTAATTTTTTTTTAAATTATAACCCAGGAGCAGCTCAGATAAGATTCAGTCATAAATACGATGTGTGCAGTTGAAATCTGATAACTAATGTTTAAATGATGAACATCTCCCCTCGTTCCAAAGAAAAACAATCTGAATCATGGAAAAAAATAAACAAAATAAAATGTATAAGGCCAAAAAACTGCTGCTATAAACACTTTAGTTAAGTAGAAATCCGTTGAAATGATTATGTCTATTTCAATAACAAGTTGCTTAAGTTTTGCTATACTCAATCCTATTATATTTGCTGATTGGTAAAACGTCTTCTTGAATTTCAGAAATAATTACCTTTTGGTTGCTAATTCTGCTTTCATTCATTCATTTATTCATTTATTTCTACATTCAATAAATAATCATCATTCAAATGAAGCAAATATTCTACAGGGAACTAATCTAGTCCATATTCTAATTTTATTATTATTATTATTATAGAAGATTTGTGCAGTCAAAAACGTATACTGAATAGCATAATGGAAAAACAGCCATAAATGAATATAAACAGCAGTTAATATCTTGCCATATTCTGTGTACTAAAAATTGTTTTGCAGAAACATTCTAAAGAAAATTACAAACACTATGTATTTTTAACCCTAAATATTTTAGAATATATTGCCATAAAAATCAGGACACTTTCATCTGACCACAATGCTATTGTTACACATGACAAAATTAATAGTAATTTCTTAACATTATAGAAAGCAAAAATCTTTATTTCCCCCTATTAGTAATCAAAGTGTTTCTGCAGCTGGTTTTTCAAACCAGAACTAAATCAAAGAATACACGTAATATCCGTGTGTAATGTTTCTTAAAGGTTTTTTAAAATTTGGAATTGCACATGAAAGATAAGTATAGAGCCAATGAATTACTACTAATTGAACTCAAGTTTTTAATGGTGACTCTCACCAAGAAATAGGCTAGCACCTTAGAAGTGTGGCGTCCTTGTCTGTCCCATCTCAACCAGTATCCCAGCCTTCCTCCCTAAATGCAACTAGTGTCCTATCTTCTGACAGCATACTGAAAGTTTCATTCTTCTTCAAAGGAACATTGGCTTTCCTTGGTTCTTTGAATAACTACTATACACATTTCGAAACAGCTCATTGACTTTCAAACCATTCACATACAAAAATATGCATATACTTGTGGAAATTTCTATTGGCATTGTATATGTAGATCAACCTGAAATAAATTGATACTTTAAAAATTTCTTGAATACTCCCAAGCCAATGAACATACTATATCCTTCCATTTACTCAGGTCTTTAAAAAAAACTTTTTGAAATAATGTTTTATATTTTTTAGTGTAGGAGTCTTATTTCTGTTTTTCAGATTCATCCCAAGATAACTGGTCATTTTTACGCTAATGAAGATGTTCACATTGTTTCATTTTCTCATTGTGTTTTGCTGGTTTATAGAAATATATAAATTTTTTTTGTATAATTACCTCAAATTTAGAAGCTCTGCTATGTTCATTTGCTGATCCAAATAGCGTATTTATAGATTCTTTCGAATTTTTACCCACATATAAGCAACTTGCTATTAAATGACTGTTTTGTATCTCCCTTTCAAATTCTTAGAATTTTTCTTTCTTTCCTTGTCTTTTTGCACTGGCTACAACCCCTAGTACAATATTGAAGGAATGCAGTGATTGAAGAAACATAGAGAACATCTCAGAAGAAGAGACATTTAAGGAAATAATTATCACAGAAATGAGTGAGCCATAGAAAACTGGGGGAAGAACTTTCTTTGAAATGGACTAGCACTAATCCTAAGGAATATACAAGTTTGGCCTGTTCTAGAAATTGTGAAAAGGCAGTGACGGTTGAAGTATAGCAAGAAAGGAGAGAGATTAGATAAAAGGTCAAGGCACAGAGATCATATTTGCTCTTCACACCTTAACTCCATGGTAAAGACATTATAATTTTTTCTGAGTATCATGAGAATTCCAGGCAGATTTTTAGTAACCTATGTTTTAAAAAGACATCAGTCACTGATCCTGAGAATAGAATGTAGCCATGTAGAAGAGGAAAGGCCTCAAATGGAACTGATTGACTTAATCAATGGATAAATACATGAATGAAGGCAAGGAGCTGGGAAACAATATGACCTAAAGTCCTCTTTAAGGATGTGATATTTTATCACTGATGCAAAACCCAAGTAAAGAGTAGAGAAGAATTCTCAGATATAATTGGCCAAAGTTCTTATTAGCCTTGTATTTATTCCAGAAACTCGGGAAGCCAGGTTTTGGTGTCAAAATAAAAATTTTAATTGGAACTTGTATAAGAGTGGAAAAACAAGATAATCTAGCCAAGAACATTAACTAGTGAGGGATGAAGAGATTCACATTCAAGTTTTTGCCTTGATCATCTATGTTCAGCTTTTGTTTGTTTGTTTGCCTGTTTTTCAAGCTGCCCAGTTCATTTGGTCTGGTTTCAAGCTCTCAGTGAAGAAATTTCACATAATGTAAAAGCAAGTTGAATCTACAAATAGAGACTAAATCTCTCATTTCTTAGAATCCTAGCATGCACAATTAATCTCTGGGTATGTTTAAAGGTTGTGATAAGAGAAGATATTGTGGGTTCAAGGACAGAATTCCTCTCACTTAAATAGAAAGCTACAGTCGTTACACCTGTTAATGCCTGCCTCTGACAACTAGTGCTATCAGTACATGAAAGGCAAAAGAATTAAAAAGTATTTTATCAAAATGACTAGAACGAAAAAGTAGCTGAGAACAAAGAGAAAGGGTCTAGATTAAATATCACAGCTTGAATCTGACTCATTCAGTGGCTATGGTCTTTTCAGAATCAGTCCTCTTTTTGTTATTATGTTCATTTTATGGGCATCTTTCCCACCCTACTTTTAATTTTTTTTTTTCCTTTAGTTTCTCTGTTTTTTAAATCAATAATTCAATCCGAGTGCAAAAGTACCATGAATGTCAGATCCTTATACTGAGTACAATGGGCACTCATCTTTGGAGTATTCATTCTGGAACTTTTTCTGTACTAAAAGGCCTTAAGTTGAGAACATTTATTTTATATCTGCAGGGCATTTCAGTCAATAAAAAAGTTCGTATTTTATTTCTACCTAGCATTGTGATCATACACAATGGAAAGAACGACAAAGGCCACTATGACCAAGATTCACTCATATTTTATTTGAGATTTAGATAGCATAAGTGACTGAAAGCTTATCTCTATAACATTATCTAAAAGATTCGAAACTTTTCCTTAACTGTTCATTCCTTAATGCTTATTACTGTCCAGTCAATAGTCAATATAAATTTGTCCACAGAAAAAATATATATAATAAAAAACATGTATAATTATATTTCCAGTGTCTAAAACTGCAGAATAAACCTATGCCTATCCTAAAACTTCAGTTAGAAAATTATGTAATATACAAAAATCCATGCCAAGTTTTATTCTCTACTGAGAATAATTTTTACCATAGAAAAATTAATTTTTATGTAATAGAATTTTCATACCTGTGAAAATTGGATAATTACTTATGACAATTTTCTGTACCTATAAGTCCACAAGGTATAACTCAAAATGATAAATATAATGGTTATCATTTTGAGTTTTTAAAAAAACGTTGTTGATACTCTCTTGAGTTTTGTAATACTGTAAGGTAATTTGTTATTTAAGAGAGTAGGATGAGGATTTGAAGTTCACAACAGCCATGAGATTCAATCAATCTTTAGAAATACATTAATCAAGAAATATCTAAGCCGTGATTAGGAAGCCAAGGAATGTTTAATATAATAATTTTGAGTTTACCTTTATTATCAACTTGAAGTCAGGAAAATTGATCAGGACAAAAAAATGCAATCCAGCATGGACAGTTTTTTACCTTGACTCCATTTCTCCACAGATGACCCCTAAAATTTGGTTGCCCTTCCTTCTTAAAATGAATAGTATGCTGTCTGCATATGTCACTGACAGATAGAAGCAAACCCTTCCTAGTCCCTACCTGCTACCCAACATGTCATGATCCATAGAAACCCTCTTCCACATCCTGTCCCTGTGGTATATTTGATTAAAAATAATTCCCTATCTATCTGCAAAGTACTTAGCTTCATTACTTCTCTGAAAAGAGAAGTCTTTAGAATCCTGATGACTTTTAGTGGTGTGTTTTTAAAAATTTATTCTCGCTTCTATTTCTATAAAACTGTAATGATCTAACAATTTTAAAGACTGAGAGCACAGGAATAATATGATTATATATTCCCCAACCTGGTTAATAGAATACATTTTGGAGAGGGTGAACGATTCTTTTCAAGGTTATGCAGACTACAAAGCCATGATTACAATGAGTGAAACTCTTTCACAGGAGCTAGCCATGAAATGCATTTTCTCAATTAAGTTTTCTTTATTTTTTCACAGAGTAATAATGACAATAGGTTAAAAAAAAGACTAGATTGCAACACAATCCATTAGCTATAAATAGTACCTCGTCACTTTTTAGCAGAGTACAATGCATTGTTATTGCTGGATTTTGAGATTTAAAAAAAAAATCCTGGCCATAGAACTCTGACCTACAACCTATGATGCAACCGTCCCTAGAAGCCACATCACAATCTCTGTAGCGATTGGCCCAGAATGGTCAGGGCTTGGTCAATAACTGCCAGCTTTCTTACTGTTTTGTCTCACCCCCAATTCAGGAGCAACCAGAAAAAGCCCAATATGTTCCTCAGACAATTGTATAGGATATCTTGCTTCTAGGTAGCCACCTGCAGCTTCCCCATGCCAACAAACTCCAACAGTGCATACCTAAAGCCTTTATTTTTTATCACTATACATCTTTTACATCTTTTATTTTTCATCACTCTAAAAGCTTCTGTCCGCAGCCTGTCTTTGAGTCTCTGCCAAACTTAATTCATGGTGGCTGACTCCTTTGATATAACAAGCTCTGTATAACTGCATTTGTTTCTCATCATTTGGGTGCTCTTCCTTTATTTCCAAAAGGTAAAATCTTTAAGAAATCATAGATCCTGAGAGTTTACGATAAAATTTGAAAGAATAATTATTTGAAAGAACAATAATTTGCCCTCCTTCCAAAGCTTGATATAATAAAAAACTTCAAAGATAAAGTTTCTTTGCTGCAATTTGAGTAAAGCACCTAGCTAAGTGTCTCTGTTCTATCTGTATACATTCAGTCTATATAAATGTAACTTGGGACAAATTTGCCTTAGCAGACTGAGGTCAGACCAATAAAAAAAGATGGAAAAAGCTCTTGTGAATCAAATAGGCTTTTTAAAAGTACCCAAATTACAGCTAATACAACTGGAATTGAAATGTACTAAGGATGCCTTTAAGCATGGAACAGAGGGCAGTAGGAAAAAGACCCCAGTTATTGAAGAAATAAAGATATCCATCCCTAATGTGGCAGAAGTTGGTGCAATATTCAACTCCCGGAGCAATACAAGGCAAAGAAGAAATCATTTTTAGATAAGAGGACAAAACTAATGGATATTCTCAGCAAGCCTAAAAGCTGTGTTACCACAATAGTGCAAAGAGAATGGTTTCTATCTCTACAATTCCTTTCAATGATTGTTTTGCCAATATACAGTATAAAGGAAACAAAGACTAATAATTGCTTGTCAGTATTGACGAAGCATGACTGGCATCACGAAGGGGAAGAGCCGGGGGAGGTGGATGGCACTTCACAGCTATTGGAGATACTAAAGGGCTGTGCTTTGCTCATACCAAAAGAAGGTGGAAGGAAGGAACATTTGAAGGTCAAGTTAAATGAGCTGTTTACATCTTTCCAGTTAACAAAACACATTCCAAAGGCCAAGGATTTGAGTCATCCAGGACATTTTAAAAGGTGTAAAATGATGCAAGAAATAACATTAAGAGTTAGAATTCTGTGTGCCAGGTCTTATTATAGGAGGTTGAGAGAAAGCTTGACTGTAGAATCTTACGAAGCAAAATCATCAACCATCAAGTATTTTTACTCTACGGGAAAAAGTCCTATACTACACTGACGTCCAATTCCTCAATGATATGTAACACAAAACACTCAGACAGATTCGAGTTACTGAAAGGATTTTCTCACTTCCTACAATAAAATGAAAATGTATTACATAAAAATTGACGTTTCACTTTCAAATAAAGTAGCCTCAAAAAAGCAATACCAAAGAACCCACTGCCTTTAAACACATATTGAGTTCTAGCTATATCCGTCTAGAGATATAAAGAAAGCCTGGAACTGGAGGAGCTTCCAGTGTAGGGAAAGTAAAATTAGACCATCATGGGAGTTAAATGTGTAGTTACAGGCATTTAGTGCATCTGTACTCAGTAACAGAAATAGCATTTTGCCCAGCAAGATCTCACAACACAAATGAAGAGCTGGAACAAAATAGATAGGAATAGACTACGTACAAAAATAGTAGCTTGATATCCACATGTTTAAAAGACTTCCCTGAGATTTAAAAACAATTTTTTATATCTTTCCCTGGTAAATAGCTTAAGAACTTAAGTAGTACTTTGAGTTGAAAAGTTTTGTGTATTTCCCACTAGGGTTTAACTAAGCATGCTTGTGTTGACAATACCCAAATAACCTGAACATGAACAAAATTAATAACATTTAATTATGTTATGGCCAAACTTGTCACATGTTAGGTTCACCATTATCCACCAGGATTTCAACAGTAAATCTCATTTGACTGGTATTTTTCTCCTGGATCAGCCTAATCACAACTCACTCAAGGAGCAGTAGGGCATTGAAAATGTTAGCAAATCTCACCCTTAGTAAACAAATTTGGTGCTATGTAAACTCATCACTTTATTTTTGTGCTCAGGCATCCCTCTTGTTCAACAACCATTCAGATTCAAGGAAGGTGGCAGTGAGCCACTATAGACTTTTCTGCCTGTAGAAAAAAATCAACAATAAAACATAAATAAGATTGTATACTTCTAAAAACATTCCTCTATGTTAGCTGGAGATTTCTCACTCTAATGTACAAAATATAGACATTCATTTTATTTGGTGGCTTCTTAAAACAGTCTCAGAAGGATAGTCCAAAAACTGACATAATTCACTTCATGACTAAACTCCACATCAGCCACATGGTTACTACACAGAGGAAAATCAGATTTAATCTTTCCATGGACAAGCCAGTATTTTTATTAAACAAACAAACAATATGAATTTTCCAATGACTTCCTCCTCTTTTGCTTAAATTACTTCCCCATTTTTCTTCTTCTTTTTATCATCAATTTTATTTAAAGACTTATCTGTATTTGGTATATTGTCTCAAATCACTTTAATTCTAGAGTCAATATCTATGTTCTATTATCCATCATTCAACTGGAAAACTGGAAATGGCCTTCTTAGCTATTAGATGAGTGACTCTTTTTTTTTCCAGTATCCTCTTCTGTAACCTCCTTCCCATCCAGGATTTCACTGAAGTCCTCAATATATCTCACAGGGGATTTTGCAACTGCTCTCAAAATTGCACTGTCTCATTTTACTCAAGTCCACACCAACACTGCTGAGTATTTTCCTAAGACCAGTATCTGATTATGTTATTTTTTGCTCACAAACCTATTGACTCCACACTACCTACAGAATAAAGTCAAAATGTCTTAGCTGCACAAAGAGCATTCCGAAGCTACCATTTTAGTCACTTTCCTTCCTTCCTGACACACAGACACTAAACTTCTGCCAATTTAATTCTTCACTCTGTGAGTCATTAGGTAAACTAGAGATAGGAAATAGAATGGTATAGCATGCTGAAATACCTCTCATCTCTCTTTCACATGGCAAGTCTATACTCACTTTTAGTGGAAGTTCAAATTTTACCTTTCAAGAGGCCTGGTTCTCCTAGATTAATTTTTACCTTCCTCTGAAATTGTTTATACATCTACTACCAAGCCTGTATCCTGAAACTTTATAAATGTACATTCCTACTTATATTACAGGTTGCAACCTTCTTAAAGGAGAGGCTCATTTGCTTTTGCACTCTATGGGACTTGCTTAGGGCATCTAACAGCTAAGGGTTGTCAACACATCTTTACTGAATTATTGAAATGAGTAAGAATTTGACTAAATTAATATGCTATGACTACACACTGAGCACTAATCTTTACACTGTCTTCTGTCTTTAAATGACAGAAAAGATGGGGAAGTTAATGTCGATGGAGTATATAAATATGTCTACATTTTGGATTAAACAATTGCAACTGACATGTGAATATTTATAAAGATCACACATAGAACACGTAGGAACTCCTGCAATGAAAGGTAAAGTACATTAGTATTCTCCCATATCCCTTGAAGCGTTTCCTTGTGGGCAACTATCCTACGTATTGTACTGACACGTTTCAGAATAGCAAATCCAAAAGCTTTCCTGATTTTCCCCAATAGAAAGCGTGAACAGGAGGTAATCCCACATCAAAAACTGTAGACACTCCTAACTTGCTGTTGCAACATGAATATGTTCTAGAATGTGTATCCTAACACAAAACTCCGTGATTTTAGGAGATTATTGGCTGACAATAAAGTTTCTACCCAGAGGTTATGTCTTGTTTTTAATTTATAGTTGATTATTCTCATATCAGATAACATTTTACATTAATTTATTGTCCTCCCTAATTTATCTATTACTGTATCAATTAGGTCATAATTTATGAAGTTAGTAAAAATTTAAAATAGAAGACATATCAGTCAATTTTACGGTAGGTGGTTTTAAACAATTATTTATCAATGATTTTCCAGAAATTTACTAAAGAATAGTCATTCTTTTTTGTTTGTTTGTTTGTGTTTTTTATTATTATACTTTAAGTTCTGGGGTACATGTGCAGAACCTGCAAGTTTGTTACATAAGTATACACGTGCCATGGTGGTTTGCTGCATCCATCATCCCGTCATCGACATTAGGTATTTCTCCTAATGCTAACCCTCCCCTAGCCCCACACCCCTCTGCTATCCCTCCCCTAGCACCTCTCCCCCCGACTGGCCCTGGTGTGTGATGTTCCTCTCCCTGTTTCTATGTGTCTCATTGTTCAACACACACTTATGAGTGAGAACATGTGGTGTTTGGTTTTCTGTTCTTGTGTCAGTTTGCTGAGAACGATGGTTTCCAGCTTCAGCCATGTCCCTGCAAAGGACATGAACTCATCCTTTTTTATTGCTGCATAATATTCCATGGTGTATATGTGCCACATTTATTTTATCCAGTCTATCACTGATGGGCATTTGAGTTGGTTCCAAGTCTTTGCTATGGTGAACAGTGCAACAGTAAACATACGTGCACATGTGTCTTTATAATAGAATGATTTGTAATCCTTTGGCTATATACCCACTAATGGGATTGCTGGGTCAAATGGTATTTCTAGTTCTAGATCCTTGAGAAATTGCCATAATGTCTACCACAGTGGTTGAACTAATTTACACTCCCACCAACAGTATAAAGGCATTCCTATTTCTCCACATCCTCTTCAGCATCTGTTGTCTCCCTGATTTTTTAATGATTGTCATTCTAACTGGCTTGAGATTATATATCAATGTGGTTTTGATGTGCATTTCTCTAATGACCAGTGATGATGAACTTTTTTTCATATGTTTGTTGGCCGCATAAGTGTCTTCTTTTAAGAAGTGTCTGTTCACTTTTTGATGGGGTTGTTTGGTTTTTTCTTGTAAATTTGTTTAAGTTCCTTATGGATTCTGGATATTAGCCCTTTGTCAGATGGGTAGTTGCAAAAAAATTTTCCCAAGGAATAGTCATTTTTTTTAAGGACAACAACAACAAAAACACAAAGAATTATGGGAACTTTTGAAATATATGTTAAATTCACATGTTCTTTTAGATGTGCATGAAGAAATGGAATATGTAGAAAATACGAACGTCACATAAAAGAAAGACTGGAGAAAGATGGTGATTGCCACTTATTTATCACAGAAAACAAGGGAGAATAAACAATGAAAATACATGAATATCTGAGCATTTAAAGTCAAACTGGAAGGTTTGTGTTAGGATCCTAGTAGCTCCCACCGGGAAGAGTGTTTGTGTACTTTTCTATATCTGGAACACAGCATCGGGTAAAGGTTGTTTGCTAAGTCTCACAAAACCTTGGCTTCAGTTTTATTTGCTGAAAGTTAAAATTTCATTTCTACTTTCATTTCTTTTATGTTTCCTCCTATTCCCCATTCCTGGTTTTCCTATTTCAACATGTTGATTTTAAAGATAACAAGACTGCAATTTTTGTAAGTCCGTAGAAGTTTTTAAAAGAAATATTCATTTAGTGTCCTATTCAAATTTTTTTTTTTTTTGGTGATGAGTTAATGTAACAATAAGAGCAACAAAGAGAGAAGGCATTATTTGAAACATAAATCTAAGGATTCAAAATTATATTTTCTTCATAACACTGCAATACGGTTTGTAATTCCTCATTATCATCATCCTACTATAGTCTTGGTATCATCTCCCAAAGGGCTTGAGAAAGTGGCTGCAAAAACAACTTGATGATTACAAGTGAGAATTATTCTTTACTCTCAGTGTGGAAGGCACTGTATAGGTGAAACCTGCTAATCTCAAAATTCCTCTGTAATAAAGCAAGCGAAGAGTAATAACCATGTTCAGTAACCTCAGAATTAAACTCCACCAGTTGAGGTAAACAGGCTAACAGAGAAAAAAAATTCTACCTACTCCTCAAACCTTTCAAATAAATGTGGCTTCAAAAGTTGGAGAAGGGAAAGAACAGATGGGCTGTAAAAATGAAGTGTGCAATACAGAATGAAATGATAGGGCTGGCCATGAACAAGAGTCACGAAGACTTCTGCACAACACAGTATTAAGAAACCTATTAACCTTCACTGAGAGGCCTAAAAAATACTTGAATAAATAAAGAAAAATATTGGAATTTTCAACACTGCAAATATTAATTTCTCCCAAATTAGTACACAGATATAATGCAATTCTGATCATAGTCTTAGTGTAGGAAAATGTACAAAATTAATATTTGAATTTTAAAATATACATTACAAAACTAAATGTATAGTTTGGGCCAGTTTGGGTTCTTTGGATGATATCTATGATAGCATATATAGAAACAAATACAGAAAAATGTTAACAGTGATTGTCTCTTAATGAGAAGATCATTGTTGATTTAATTGTAATTGATATCATTAGTATATTTAAATGAAGTAGTTACATAATAGAGCTCTTGAATATTATTATTGTTGTGAAGCTTGAATGAAATGGAGAGAGAAGTGGTTTTAATTTATGAAAATTAGGAAAATATGGAAATTTAAAATTATATATTAAACATTAACCATCTGGCTTTTCAATTTTATTGATTTTAACTAACTTAATAACTCTGCATGGTATATCTCTTTCCCCTTCTTTTTTTTTTTTTTTTTTTTTTAGTAATTTCTAGAGTACTTGGAAAGGGTTCTGTGAGTTAAAAAATATCTCATCAGTTTTCTCAGAAAATAGATTTACCTTCTGCTTTATCAGCTTAGAAGCCCTCACATAGGAACTCTTCCACATCATACAATGTAACCTGTGAGCCCACGTTCATGAGCACCCATGTATTCTTCCATTCTTCCTCCTTTTGTATTACAGCAGATGTGCTTCCCTCACATAACTATCCTCCTTTTTAATAGATGGAATTCTCTCTTGCCTTCTTAACAAGCTTAAAAGATTGGCTATTTTTCTCTCACCTCTTTCTCAAACAGACATTTCTCTTTAGCTTTAAAACTACTCAAATATTTCTCATTAAAAAAAACCCTGTATTCTAATTTTCCCCCTACTCTTTCCTTCCATTAATAGTTAAATTCTGGAAAACTCTTTTTGAAAATATTTGTCTTCTTAAATTTCATTGTTCATTGCACTCAACCCTGATTCTCTTCTGCTACACTTTCAGCTTCTCATTAACACCACAAATGGTCTTCAAGTCCCTGAAACCAATGAGCCTTTTTCTCTGCTTAAAATGAAACTCTATTGTTGGCATACACCTTCCTGAACTTCTATAACTATCGTATTTGGCTAAATTTGATAGTAATAGAAGACAGACAAATTCTTAGGCGGATAGGGATAGGTCCCTGGTGAAACCCAACCTTCAAGCCAAGGACAATTTGAAGCCTGGAAACCGAGCTGCCAGTCCCAGATGGAGTCCATGACCAGAGTGAGAACTTCTATCCCCATCTTACCCACTCTCTTTCTTGGTTCATTATGAATGATGTCTTTTAACCAAACAAATGGTGCTTTTTCCAAGACTACCCATGGATCTCCCCATTCTAAGCACATAAAAACCCTGGACTTAGCCTCACAGATGGCAAGTTGTTTTCAGGTCCCGGCTGAGAGCTTTCTTTCTGTTGCTCAATAAAATTCTAATCTTCCTTCCTTACTCTTTGGTTTCCATGTATCTTACTCCTCTCGGTCATGGGACCAGAACCCAGAACTCGCCACACGGCAAGAGTGAAAGAGCTATAACACTCCTGCTCACTGAACTGCAGACAGCAGAAGTAAAAAAGCAGTAACACTGCCAAACAACAGGAGAGAAGTAGCCGCTGGGCACCACTCCCTCCTGCTCACCAAGCTACGGGAGTGAAGGAATGAAGCTGCTGGGTGCCCTTCCCTCCAGCTCACTGAACTACAGGAGCAAAAATGCCACATATTTCTGGGGGCTCATCCAGGATCTTTGGAAGGGTGAGTAAGAGCAGATCTATGGCTTTTTACTTTCATTCCAACACTTCTCATCCTCAGAGTTTTTTCTGAAAACAAATAAAACACCAGGCCTCAGTCACCCAGTTAAGAGAGGATAGTATAAATGCTAAGCTAAAAGACTCAGAGGACAGGCTTGCTGGGGAGGACTTTATCAACCCCCCTTCACTCTTGGATGTTGGGAATGTTGGCTTTGCTCAAATCCAGTTTCCCTTCACAGATGTCTAGCCATCATGAGGGATCAGAATAAGGTCCTGGAGAAACTGAAGGTATCTGGCTGAGGCCACACCTTGGTGTTACCCAAAGGCCCCTAAACTGCCTCCAATCCCTGACAGCAGATTTGGGTATCAGACCAAGACTTCCAAAGAGATAACATTACTAGATAGAATGAGCACTTGGTTTAGTCATCAGGAGTATAATCCAGAAAAATCTTGTTTCTATCTATTCTTTGAAAAAGGGGGATGTAACAAGAGAGTTTTCTTTCCTGTGTTGAATAAACCCATTAGCATAGGGCAAGAGGCTACTTCCCCAAGTCACCTTTCCTCCTCTGCTTTAAGTTGTTTTTTCCACTATGTAAGTAGTCAGCACAACCCTGTGAATACTAGGAGCTTTTCTGTGCTAGGGACTAATATTTTCCTTTTGGGAGGGATCTTATTAGGCTAGGGCCCCAATTCCCAGGACTCCCCTTTTTCCCTTTGTTTGAGAAGGATCTCAATCCACAGCTTTACATTAACATTTCTTCAGTGTATTTTCCAAGCTTTGGTTTGGAGCCCTAAGAAGAAAACTAGATATGAGAGACCCAGAGGCAGTTGACAACAGAAGTTTAGGTAAGCATGACTATCCCTGCTAACTGGGCCTTCTGCTTTATAGGTGGAGGACTCACTTACATCCATGACATAGATGAGGCTTAGGGAACCCAAAGGTTACTGACAGCAGAGGGTCAGAGTGCAGTGTAGGTAAGTGCAAATATCCCTACCTGTGGGTCCTCTCACTCCATGGTTGGAGGTCGCCCTCTCATCCATGGGTGGCTCCTATAGTGGCTTCTAGGACTTGGGGAAGGAAAGGAGGGAAGAAAGGTATATCTTTTTTTCCTCTCTCTCACATATCCCAGGTTTTAGCTGGAAGAGAGAAAGGAACTAAGGGATGTCATTTTTCCTCTTTTCAGATGGGTAATGAACCATCTTCATCCTGCGCTCCTCATGAGTACATCTTGAATCACTAGGACTCCTCTGACCCTCAGACTCTGGGTAGAAAACACCTTATGTTCCTTTGCACAAGAACATGGCTGAGTTATAAGTTACAAGATGGAGATATTTAATTTCCAAATGAAAGTATTCATTTTAATATTATCCTACAACTGAGTCTTTTCTGTGAACTCAAGAGCAAATAATTTGAGGTCCCATATGTGCAGGCTTTCTTTGCAGGATAATTTGGGCATTTGCAGGCTTTCTTTGTAGGATTGATCCAGCCCTCCTAGCAGTCATCTCATGACAGACTGCAATGGACAATCCCAAGAGACTAGGGAAGCAAACCCCAGAGGTGCCTCCAAAGGGGGAATCAGCCTCTTCTGGTCCTGCCTTTCCTGGTCCATCCTGTCCTTCCTATCCAGGTTCTCTCTCAAGCTTGTCCTGCTCTAGAAATCCTCATTTTAGGTGGGCCCCAGCCTCAGTCATGCCCCTACAAGAGATGCTTTGTAAATATGGACCCATTAAAGTCCAGGTCCCCTTTTCTCTACAGAATTTAAGAAAAATTAATGGGTATCTTGCTTAGTTTTCAGACGACCCTGGCAGGTATATAGAGGCTTTCCAGAATTTAACCCAAGTATTTGAAGACTTCTGGAAGAATCTTATGTTACTTTTGAATCAAACCCTGACTACCACTGAGAAACAGGCAGCCCTGAAAGTGGCAGAAAAGTTTGGGGATGAGTGTTGTATCTCATATAGTGCCAAGGAAGGGAAAGAGCCTTATCCAATTGGAAAAACAGCAGTACCATTGGAGGACCCTAACTGGGACCCCAGTGATGACATGGAGAATTGAGGAGGAAACACTTTCAGATGTGTATATTGAAGGGCTTATGAAGGACTAAAACAAAGTCTCTCAGTTACTCCAAACTCTTCATGATAAACCAGGAATCAGATGAGAATCCCACTCCCTTCCTGGAAAGGCTAAGAGAGGCTTTGTAATGCACACCTCTCTATCTCTGATTCAATCAAGGGAAAACTAATCCTAAAAAATAACTTTATTACTCAGGTGGGCTCTGATATCAGGAGGAAGCTACAGAAACAGGCTATGGGACCACAGAGTACTTTAGAGAACCTCCTGAAAGTGGTTACCTTGGCCTTTTACAATAGGAATCATAAGGAGGCTCAAGAGAGAGAGGAAACACAAGAAAAAGACAGAGGCTCTAATGGCTGCCTTGCAGGCTTTCAAACCCCAGAATCCTTAAGATGTACCTGTTAACCGCTAAAATGTGGCAAGCCAGGGCACTTTAAGAAGGACTGCCCAGGCAGCATGAGGAAGTAATCTCAACCTTGTCCAATCTGCAGAGGGAACCACTGGAGGGTGGACTGTCCCTGGAGATGCAAGTCACCAGATCCAAAGCCAGCAGATCCAGCAGGACTGATGGCTCCCAGGCCTACTCTCTCTAACTCCAATGGCTCAAACCATCATTACCATCCAAGAGCTCCAGGTGATTCTGGAGGAGGAAAGGAGGAGCTCCTGGATACCAGAGCTGCCATTTCTGTTCTCTCCAATCCAGGCCTCCCCTCCTCCATTAGCAAGACCGTGAGGGGTGTCTCAGAAAAGCCTTTAACCCAATATGTTCCCCAACCATTTACCCCTTCGTTGTAGTTAGGGAGTCCTTTTGTTTACTCACACCTTTTATATCATACCTGAAAGCCCAACTCCTCTGCTAGGGAGGGATGTTTTAGCCCACATGGGAAGCACCATCCTTATGGCTTGAGGACAGACATTTTTTCTCCCCCTACTGGAGACTGATGTTAATCCAGAAGTTTGCACAACTCAAGGGGAAATTGGCCAAGCTACAACTGCCACGCCACTCCAGATCTACCTTAAGGATCCCACCTCCTTCCCTAATCAGAGACAATATCCCCTAAAACCAGAAGCTAGGAAAAGGCTAGAAGCCATCATCGATAACTTGAGGATGCAAATTATCCTCAAACCCTGCAATAATTCTTATAATACTTTGATATTGCGGGTAAAGAAACCCAACAGGAAATAAAGACTGGTCAAGGGCCTCCACCTCATTAATGAAGGTGTGGTTCCAATTCATCAGGTGATTCCCAATCCCTATACCATGCTAACTCAAATATCTGAGGGAACTAAATAGTTCACAATCCTGGACCTAAAGGATGCCTTTTTTCTGCTTACTGCGACATCCTGACTTCAAATATTTGTTTGCATTTGAGGATCCCTCCAACCAGACCACCCAGCTAACCTGGATGGTATTATGTGAGGGATTCTGAGAAAGCCCACACCTGTTTGGGCAGGCATTGTCAAAAGATCTGTCTGAGTTCTTTTATACTCAGGTTAAAGTTTTACAATATGTAAATGGAATTCTCCTTTGTGCCTCAACTGAATAAATTTCTCAGAAGAGCAGTAAAGCTATTTGTAATTTTCTGGCTAACAGAGGATGTAAGGTCTCTGCGACGGTTAATATTGAGTGTCAACTTGATTGGATTGAAAAATGCAAATTTTGTTTCTGGATGTGTCTCTGAGGGTGTTGCCAAAGGAAATTAACATTACAGTCAGTGGACTGGGAGAGGCAGACTCACCCTCTGTCTGGGTGGTCACCATCTCATCAGCTGCCTGAGTGGTTAGAATAAAGGAGGCAGGAGAAGATGGATGAGCAGATTTGCTGAGTCTTCCAGCCTTCATCTTTCTCCCATGCTAGATGCTTCCTGCCCTATAACCTCAGACTCCAAGTTCTTCAGTGTGTGGACTCTTGTACTAATTAACACCAGTAGTTTTCCAGGGCCTCTTGAGCCTTTGGCCACAGACTGAAGGCTGCACTGTCAGTTTCCCTGCTTTAAAGGTTTTGGGACTTGGGCTGATCCACCGCTGGCTTTCTTGTGCCTCAACTTGCAGATGGCTTATCATGGGACTTTACCTTGTGATCATATGAGTCAATTCTCCCTAATAAATTCCATTTCATATATACATATATCTTGTTAGTTCTGTCATGCTAGATAACCCTTACTAATACAGATTTTGGTAGCAGAAGTGGTTCTAAAGGAAAATAATTTTAAGGATGGATTTCTTTTTTTTTTTTTTTTTGTGAGACAGAGTCTCATCCGTCACCAGGCACCAGGCTGGAGTGCCGTGGCGTGACCTCGGCTCACTGCAACCTCTGCCTCCCAGGTTCAAGCAATTCTCCTGCCTCAGCCTCCCGAGTAGCTGGGACTACAGGCACGTGCCTCCATGCCCAGCTAATTTTTTTGTATTTTTAGTAGAGACGGGGTTTCACCATGTTGGCCAGGATGGTCTCGATCTCTTGACCTCGTGATCCACCCACCTCTGCCTCCCAAAGTGAAGGATGGATTTCTTTAGTTGGTTTTGGGGTTTCTGAATTTGCTTGTAAGAGACAAGGGGTTTAGCTCAGGTCTTACTTATGGTGGATGTGGTGGGTCCCCAGACTCATTCTGTGGTCATTTCCCCAGTGCTGGAATGCATAATTGGCATAGGCATACTAACCAGCTGGTAGAATCCCCACGTTAACTCCCTGACTGGTAAGGTAAAAGCTATTATGGTGGAAAGGCCAAATGAAAGCCATTAGAGCTGCCTCTACCTAAAAAAAGTAAATCAAAAACAATATCGCATTCCTGGAGGAACTGCAGAGATTAGTGCCACCATCAAGGACTCCTACGATATTCCCATTCAACTCTCCTATTTGGCCTGTGCAGAAGACAGACGGATCTTGGAGAATGACAGTGGATTATCATAAGCTTAACCAAGTGGTGACTCCAATTGCAGCTGCTATACCAGATGTGGTTTCACTGCATGAGCAAATTAACAAATCTCCTGGTACCTGGTATGCAACCACTGATTTGGCAAATGCCATTTTCTCCCTTCCTGTCCATAAGTTTCACCAGAAACAATATGCCTTCAGCTGACAAGGCCAGCAATATACCTGCATAGGCCTACATCAGGGATATATCAACTCTCTGGGTTGGTGTCATAATCTTGTTCACAGAGATCTTGGTCACTTTTTCCTTCTGCAAGATATCAGACTGGTCCATTACACAGATGACATTATGTTGAGTGAACCCAGTAAGTGAGAAGTAGCAAACACATGTATTGGTGAGACATTTGCATGCCAGGGGATAGGAAATGAATCCGAATAAAGTTACATCAGCAACATTTCTAGAGGTCCAGCGGTGTGGGGCCTGAATTTCTTCTAAGGTGAAGGATAAGTTGCTACATTTGGCCCCTCTTACAAACATGAAAGAGGCACCATGCCTAATGGGCCTATTTGGATTTTGGAGGCAACACATTCCTCATTTGGGTGTGTTACTCTGGGCCATCTGTCAAGTAATGCTAAAGGCTGCCAGTTTTGAGTGGGGTCCAGAAGAGGACAATGCTCTGCAACGGGTCCAGCCTGAAATGCAAGTTGCTCTGCTACTTGGGCCACATGACGCAGAATATCCAATGGTGCTTGAGATATCAGTGACAGATAAAGATGCTGTTTGGAGCCTTTGGGAGACCCCCATAGGTGAATCACAGCAGAGGCCTCTAGGATTATGGAGCAAGGCCTCGCCATTTTCTGCAGATAACTACTGACGTTTTGAGAGACATCTATTGGCCTGTTACTTTGGTAGAAACTGAAGGTTTGATTATAGGTCATCACGTCACCATGCAACCTGAAATGTATATCATGAACTGGGTGCTTTTTGACACATCTAGCCATAAAGTGAGGCATACACAGCAATATTCCATCATCAGATGGAAGTGTTGCATATGTGATCATGCTCAAGCAGGTCCTGAAGGCACAAGTAAGTTACATGAGGAAGTGGTTCGAATGCCCATGGTCTCCACTCCCACCACCCTGCCTTCTCCCTCATAGCCTGCACTGATAGCCTCATGGGGAGTTCCCTATGATCAATTGATAGAGCAAGACAAGGCAAGGGCCTGGTTTACAGGTGATTCTGCAGTATAGGCAGGCACTACCCGAAAGTGGAGAGTTGCAGCACTATAGCCCCTTTCTAGGACATATCTGAAAGACAGTGGTGAAGGGAAAGCTTTTCAGTTGGCAAAACGTTGAGCAGTGCACCTGGTTGTACACTTTGTATGAAAAGAGAAATGGCCAGATGTGCGATTATATACTGATTCATGGATTGTAGCCAATGGTTTGGCTGGATGGTCAGGGACTTGGATGAAGATGATTGGAAAATTGGTGACAAATTTGGGAACGAGGTATATGGATGGACCTGTCTGGTCTGTCAAAAACTGTGAAGATATTTGTATCTCATGTGAGTGCTCACCAAAGGGTGACCTCAGCAGAGGAAGATTTTAATAACCAAGTGGATAGGATGACTCTTTCTGTGGACAGACACCATTTAGCCTCTTTCTCAGCCACATCTGTCATCTCCCAATGGGTTCATGAAGAAAGTGACCAGGATGGCAGTGATTAAGGTTACGCATGGGCTTAGCAACATGGACTTCCACTCATCAAGGCTGATCTGGCTATAGCCACCACTGAGTGTCCAACTTGCCAGAAGCAGAGACCAACACTGAGCTCTCTATATGGCACCATTACTCTGGGTGATCAGCCAGCTACTTGGTGACAGGTTGATTGTCTTGTGTCTCTTCCATCATGGAAATGGCAGTGGTTTGCCATCAACAGAATAGACCCTTACTCCAGATATGGGTTTGCCTATCCTGTACACAATGCTTCTGCCAACACTACCATCCATGGACTCACAGAATGCCTTATCCACCATCATGGTATTCAACAGAGCATTGCCTGTGACCAAAGCACTCACTTTATGGCTAAAGAAGTGCAGCAGTGGACTCATGCTCATGAAATTCACTGGTCTAATCACCTTCGCCATCATCCTGAAGCAGCTATATTGATTGAACTGTGGAATGGCCTTTTGAAGTCACAATTACAATGCCAAAGAGGTGACAATACTTTGCAGGGCTGGGGCAAAGTTCTTCAGAAGCCAGTATATGCTTTGAATCAGCAATTACTATATGGTACTCTTTCTCCCGTAGCCAGAATTCACAGGTCCAGGAATAAAGGGGTGGAAGTGGCACCACATACCATCATCCCTAGTGACCCCCTAGAAAAATTTATGCTTCCTGTTCCCATGACATTACATTCTGCTGGTCTGGAAGTCTTAGTTCCAGAGAGAGGAATGCTGCCACCAGAGATATAACAATGATTCCATTAAACTGGTAGCTAAGATTCCCACCTGGACACTTTGGAGTCCTCCTATTCTGAGTCAACAGCCTACAAAGGGAATGATAGTGTTGGCTGCGCTGATTGACCCAGGCTATCAAGATGAAATCAGTCTACTACTCCACAGTGGAGGTAAGAAAGAGTATGTGTGGAATACAGGAGGTCCCTTAGGGCATTTCTTAGTATTACCAAGCCCTGTGATTAAAGTCAATAAGAAACTACAACAACCCAATCCAGGAAGAACTGCAAATGGTCCAAACCATTCAGTAATGAAGGTTTGAGTTACTGCACCAGATTAGAAAACACACAAACAAACAAAAAGCTGCTGAGGTGCTTGCTGAAGGCAAAGGGAATACAGATACAGAATAGATGGTAGAAGAAGGTAGTCATCAATACCAGCTACCATGTAACCAGTTGCAGAAATGATTGTAACAGTCATGAGTATTTCCTCCTTCTTTTGTTAAGGACATGTTTGTATATGTATACACTTGTACTAAGAGAATATTTTCATTTTATTTCCTTTCTTCTTCCTTTTTCATGTGACATTAAATTTACTGACTTCATATCAGCATTTAAGGGTTGTTAACTTTATGTAATAGCATTTATGTTAAGGATTAGTGTGTTTCTGGTTGTATGAAGGATAGCTGTATTGTGTGAGGCATAATTATGATCTTATTACTGTCTTTATTTGAATATTATGTATGATTTTAGGAGATATGTATGGGTTCAGGTTGACAAGGGGTGGACTTGTTAATATTGAGTGTCAATTTGATTGGATTGAAGGATGCAAAGTATTATTTCTGGGTGTGTCTGTGAGGGCGTTGCCAAAAGAGATTACCATTTGAGTCAGTGGACTGGGAGAGGCAGACTCACCTGCAATCTGGGTGGGCACCATCTAGTCAGCTGCCTGTGTGGCTAGAATAAAGCAGGCAAAAGAAGATGGATGAGCAAACCTGCTGAGTCTTCCAGCCTGTATCTTTCACCCATGCTAGATGCTTCCTGCCCTGTAACCTCAGACACCAAGTTCTTCAGCTTTTGGACTCTTGGACTTACACCAGTGGTTTGTGAAGGGCTCTTGGGCCTTTGGCCACAGACTGAAACCTGCACTGTTGGCTTCTCTACTTTTTAAGTTTTAGGACTCAGACTGATCGACCACTGGCTTCCTTGCTCCTTAACTTGAACATGGCCTATAGTAGGGCTTCACCATGTGGTCATGTGAGTCCATTTTCCTTAATAAATTCCATTTCATATATACATATACCCTGTTAGTTCTGTCCCTCTAGAGAACCCTGGTTAATACAGTCTCAAAATCTGAGGTCCAGTTGTGTCAGACTTCAGTGAAGTACATAGGTCTAGTCTTGTTAGACATATTAGGGTACCAGGTGAAGAAAGCATTAAGCCCATTTCTTCCTTTTTCCTCCCTAAAACCCTCAAACAACTGAGGGGATTCTTGAGCATTACAAAATTCTGCAGATTATGGATGGATACCTGGGTACAGTAAGATAGCTCGTTTTTTATATCGCCTAATAAAGCATACTCAGGCATCTAAGACTCACTCCCTAACTTGGCTAAAAGGGCCTTTGACCAATTGAAACAAGCCTTGCTTGAGGCACTAGCCCTTAGTCTTCCCATAGGGAAGACATACCATCTTTATGTATCAGAAAGGAAGGGAATGCGTCTGGAAGTTCCAACCCAGGTCTGAGGTCCAGCCCAGCAGCCCGTAGGCTACCTAAGCAAGAAGCTTGATTTGGTGGCTCAAGGATGGCTTGCCAGCTTCTGAGCAGTTGCAGAGGTAGCTTTGATGACGCCACGGGCAACTAAGTTAACCATGCGGAATAAGTTAACCATTTACACACCCACATAATGTGGCAGGACTGATGTGTTCTAAGGGGAGTCTCTGGTTAATGGACAACCACCTCCTCAAATACCAAGCTCTGTCATTGGAGATATCTACAATCCAGGTAAGAACCTGTCCCTTCCTTAACATAAAGAAACCTGCCTCCCAGAGGAACCTGGGGAGCCTGAACATGACTGTGAACAGATAGTAGTGCAAACCTACGTGGCCAGAGAAGACTTCAAAGAAACCCCCTTATGGAACCCAGAAGGAAGTCTCTTTACAGATGAAAGTTCTTTTGTAGAACAATGAATTCACAAAGCAGCATATGCAGTAATCACCCTGAATGACACTATTGAGAGTGTGCCTCTCTCCTTGGGCACAAGAGCTCAACTAGCTGAGCTAATTGCCCTCATGAATTGCCTTAATTCAAAAGCTTTCCCTTTGAATTAAGCAAAGGGAAAGCAGTTAACATTTATACTAATTCTAAGGATGCTTTTCTAGACCTCCATGACTATGGCACTATCTGGAAAGAGAAAGACTTCCTCAAAGCTAATGGGTCTCCCATTAAATACCATCAGGTAATTAACTGACTATTATCCTCAGTTTTCCTTCCACAGGATGAGGCAGTAATATGTTGTAAAGGCCACCAAAGGGGGATGGATGAAATAGCTGAAGGAAATACACTGGCAGTTGAAGCAGCTAAATCGGCAACGAGAGGGCCCCAGATTTCCAATCCACTTGATGTCCCTCTGATCTGGGAAGGCTCCATAAGAGAAATAAAACTTCAATAATATTATTCTGCAGAAATAAAATGGGCCACCTCTTGGGACTATACCTTTCACCCCTCACGATGGCAATAGGAGGATGGCAAATCATCCACCAGCTTCTAGCCAATGGAAAGTTCTTAAAATCCTTCACCAAGCCTTCCACCTAGGAAAGGATAAAATATATCAATTGGTTCAAAGGTTATTCTCAGATAAAAATCTGCTAAAAACAGTCGAGCAGTTCTTTAGTGCTCATGAGACTTGCCTTAAAAATAATTCCCTCAATCAACAGCTTCTCTCCAGTAGAGCTCAAAGAATGGAAGGTTACCTAGGGGAAGACTGGCAGATGTATTTCATCTATATGCCAAAGATAAGGGGCATCCAGTACCTCCTGGTACGGGAAGATACTGTCATTAACTGGGTAGAAGCATTTCCATGTCAGGGAAAGCCCCTGGGATAATATAAGTACGAATTAATGAGATAATTCCTCACTTTGGACTACCTAAGTACCTCCAGAGTGATAATGGCCTCTCGTTCAAGAACCAGAGGTTAAAAGAGTCTTTGACCAATTGAAACAAGCCTTGCTTGAGGCATCAGCCCGTAGTCTTCTCACAGGGAAGACATACAATCTCCATGCATCAGAAAGGAAGGGAATGGGTCTGGAAGTTCCAACCCAGGTCTGAGGTACAGCCCAGCAGCCTAAAGGCTACCTAAGCAAGAAGTTTGATTTGGTGGCCTTCTCACTGCTGATTTCACTGCTTCATCTGTCAATGTATTTCCCTCAAGGTGGCTGTCACCCAGGGATTCTCAAAGGCACTAAGCATACCACACCATCTTCGTTGCGCTTGGAGACCACAATCTTCGGGAAAGGTAGAAGAGACAAATGATATTATCAAAAGGAACATCAGAAAACTGTCTCATCTCCCCTTGATTACTCTTCTTGCTATTGCCCTACTACATGTTAGAAACACTCCTTTGAGGTGGATTTAAGTTCCTTTGAAATCATGTATGGATGGCCTTTTCTCATCAATGATTTCTTGCTAGATGAAGAAACCTCTGATTTGATTAAACGTGTCACTTCTTTGGCCCGTTTCCTACAGGAACTGAAACAACTGCTGGAGGCCAAACCCTGGGCCATCTCTATTCATCTCAGGGGACTTCGTACTGGTGCAGGTTCTTCCTTCTCTTTCTCCCTCTCCAGGCCCAGACTGGGAGGTGCCTTATACTGTACTTCTTTCTACTCCTTTGGCAGTGAAGGTCACTAGAATAGATTCTTGGATTCATTATACTCAAGTAAAGGCATGGCAAACTGATGAAATTACCTCTGCTGACCCAGAAGAGCACCTGAAGCACTGGTGTAAAGAAACTCAAGCTGAAGATCATAAAAGATAAGTGTCAGTAATTAACCTTTCATGGATATCCTCTTTATAATTTTGCCTACACTTGCTGTTCTCACCTTCATTCTATTCCTCACCATAAGGTGTCTTTACCAAGGACCCCTTAATCCTGAATGCTTATGGGATTATCTACTCCCCTAAACAGCTATCTCTCTTCTAAAATGTAACTCCCCTTCCCAATACAAGATTTAATTTCTTTCACCATGGTGAAACAGCTCTGGCCACAAATTTTTTTTTTCAGAATTAATCTGTTTTACTTCTTATTTCTGCTATCTCTGGCACTAAATTTTCCCTTTAGCTGCTTTTTGTATAATACTCATATTTGATCCATGCAAACTTAACTTCCTTATAAATTTGTTTCTTCTCGCCTAGAGGCCATCAAACTCCAAATGGTCATGCAAATGGAGCCTCAGGTGATGGCTCATTTTTTACTGAGGACCCTTAGATAGGCCTCTGAGATAGATGTGACTGCCATTTTCCCAAAACAATGTCCCCTGTCAACATAAAGCAATTATAACAGTCATTGTCCCCATCCTGAGCAGTTAGATGTACTGCTTCAAAAAGGATTGATAGCAACAGGAAACAGAAATTCTTATAGGCAAACAGGGACAGGTGCCCAGTGAAACCCATCCTTCAAGCCAAGGACAGTTTAAACCCTGAAAATTGAACTGCCAGTTCCTGATAGAGTCCACAATTACAGTGAGAACTTCTATCTCCATCTTACCCATTCTGTCTTGATTGGTAACTTCTGAATGATGACTTTTGACCAATTGAATGGTGGTTTATCCACGACCACCCATGGACAAATCAGCACTCATTTCCCCATTCTAAACCCATTAAAACCCTGGACTCAGCCTCACTGATGGCAACTTGCTTTTGGGTCCCCTCTTCTGGCTGAGAGTTTTTCTGTCACTCAATAAAATTCTACTCTGCCTTACTCTCTCTCCATTGCTTGTGTACCTTATTCCTCTTTGTCATGGGACAAGAATCTGAAACTCACCACACTGTAGGAGTAAAAGAGCTATAAAGCTCCTGCTTGTTGAGCTGTGGGTGGCAGGATTAAAAGATCTGTAACCCTCCTTCCCATTGGCTGAACTACAAGGGAAGAGAAGCCACTAGGTGCCATTCCCTCCCACTCTCGAAACAATGGGAGTAAAGAAGCAAAGCTGCTGGCCCCACTCTGTCCTGCTCTCAAAACTACAGGAGTGAAGAAGCAAAGCCACTGCATGCCACTCTCTTCCACTTGCCAAACTATGCAACAAGAAAACCACAACACTTTGAACATCACTATGCCAGATATTTCTAAATTTGTGTCTCCAAATTTTTTATTTGAATTATTGAGGCATATAATGAATTATGTACTGTCTTTGAGACCTCTTACTCACTTTATCGCCATGCTTATTTTTAAAAAGTTATCCTTAACAAACTGTTGCAGGAACAGAAAACCAAATACTGCATGTTCTCACTTATCAGTGAGAGCTAAATAAGAACATGTAGATATCAAGCAGGGAATAACAGACACTGGGATCTACCTGAGGATGGAGGGTGAAAGGAGAGAATCAGAAAAAATAACTTTGGGTACCACACTTAGTACATAGGTGACAAAATAATCTGTACAATAAATCCTCATGATAAGAGTTTACCTATAAAACAAACCTGCACATGTACACCTGAACCTAAAATAAAAGTTAAAAAAAGTGACATTTACATTTTATCTATTGATTGAAATTGAACTTAATTGATCAAACACTGGAAAATATGTTAACTCATAGAATTTGGAATAAAAAATGTTCTGTTTGTTGATGTATTTGGATAGGTAGATATTTTATGTCATAGTGTTTAAGTACATGGGGTTTTAGTTAAATATCTGAGCCCAGGTGCTAGCTCTACCATTTAAAAGATGAAAATCTTAGATAATTTGTTTAATATCTGCCTCGACTTTCTCATGTGAAACATTCAAATTTATTTTGAGAATTAATTGACTTAAGTGAAGGAAAGTTAAGAACATTATCTGACATAGTAAATACTCAATAAATATTAGCTATTATTACCTGTTTCACCTATATCAATTACATGAGATATAAACCTCAGAGTCATACATGAAATGTACAAGTGCCTTACCTTCATAACAATTCTACCACCAACTCCTAATTTTTAAGCTCCTAAAGAGCTCTCATAAGTGTTTATCTTACCCTCCCTTAATCATTCCTACTACAGTACAAACAACCATTATAAATCATTTATTTCCCCATGTCATTGCCAAACTAGAGTTTTAATTTTACTTTCTAGAATCTTTTGGAGAAAATTAAATCTACTTAGTCTTCATTTCACTATGAAACCAACTGAAGGATTCCATTTTAAAACTATACTAGAGTGGTTTCAATTTATTTCTCATGTCATTGTAATAGTGTTATTTATATATATCTTGTCTTCATCCCCGTTTTTTGACATACAGCTCCTGAAATCATTGGAATCTCCATAGTGATGAATGTCTATTGTATGCTAATGAGTTGAATGGTGGTTGACAGCCCCTTGGTAGTTTCAGAATGACAGGGATCATGGTAAAATCCAGGTTGCAGTTTGAGAATTGAGACTTTTTAGCCCTAGCCCCCAACCTCCAGGAAAGGGGAAGGACTGAAGACTAAGTAGATAACCAATGAACAAATATTTAATTAACTAGGTGTATGTAATGAAACTTTCACAAAAAAAGAAAGAATAGGATTTGGGGAGTTTCAGATAGCTGGATATATCCAAGTTCCTGGAGGGTGGTACACCTGGGAAGAAAATAGAAACTTAGAAACTCTGATCCCCTTCTATGATACCCAGTCTCATGCATTTCTTCCATAAGTGAGTTTTTCCCTCAGTTCTGTAAGTTGCTCTAACAAATTAATTGAATTTTGGGGGGAGGGCCATGGGAACCCCAAATTTACAGCAGGTGAGTCAGAACTTTAGGTGACAATCTGCTACTTGTGACTGGGATCAGAGGTGAGAAGCTATGTAGAACAGATTTCCTCAGTCTGTGGGATCTGACCCAACTTTCAGGTAGATAATATCATAATTCAATTGTATTAGAGGACACCAAGCTGGTGTCTGCTGTAGAATCAATTGTTTGCTTGGCTTAATGGAGAAATCTGCCCCAATACACACACACACACACACACACACACACACGCAAACATTTGGTTATCAGACACTGAGTTATATTGAGATGTCTACACTTTTTGTTTTTGTTTTCTCTCTAGTCCCACAGAGCATACCTACAAATAACATTTCCTACTGAGGGAATGTGTTAGAAGAACTTCCAGGGTCAGGTAGGGGCTTTGTTCCCAGTGTAGGAATTTTCCTGCCTCTGGCTCCTAATGGCAGAGGCTCAGTGACTGGGGGTTTTGTAAGAGTAACCAATCTGGTAAAGGATTCAAGGATCAACTGATCCAGAGAAAACTGAGAAAAAAAAAACTCACTCATTGGACAAGAACAAGAAGTGGGAGGCAATAACTCAGAGGTATAAGCCTGTAGCGGCACCCGCTCTGGGTCCCTTTCCACGGCACGGAAACTATTCTTTCGCTCTGCCTAATAAACCGCACTTACAGCACACTCTGGGTGCGTGAGTTCTATTTGAGCTGTAACACTCACCGGGACACCAAGGCTCCCTTCCCCATTCATCAGTGTTGGAGAGGCCAAGAACCTGAGTTCCAGAAAATCCAGTTACACTACCTACAAAGAATACAGACAAAGAAAAACAAGAATCCTATGATCAGGTAAATTTGGTAAACACTGTATACTATTTCATTTTCAAAAGATTTGCCACCTGTTAGTTCTAGAAAAGATACTATTTTTCTTTATGTAACCTAGTATTTACCAAAGTATTTGGTCATCAAACATTATTGTGAAGTAACATGATTAGCACGGCTTGGGAAATGACATTCCACATAATGAGGGCCTATGAACTTTTTAGCAGGAAAGCATCAAGAATCAAGTAGAGCTGTGTTGTAGAAAGACAACTGACAGCAACATAAAAAATAGATTTGATGTTGTTCGGGAAAAAATACATATATTATAACTAAGGATAGTAGTCTATAATTTTTCCTTGAGTATTTCAATGTAAACTAGTAGTTTGTCTTTTGAAATGGTAACCCAAAACATCCTTTCAGTTCCTTAAGCTAAAGATCAGTCAATCTTTATTCTCTAGGTTCTCCTGCACGCTCCAGATAACTTCTAATACCACTGCAGTCACACCTTTCAAACCTTCATTATCTTTAAAAAGAGAAATAAGTAAAATAATTACCTGATTTCACCCTGTACCCATATTGTACATCTGAGCTAGATTAACTTTACTAAGGCAGTTATTTAACATATAATTTCCCTAATAATGTCACAAATTAGTAAATTTTGGCTGTAGGAGGAAGCAGGAGATGAGGAGCCAAGGTCAAATTAGGAAAAGGAACATATAAAGGAAAATAAAAGCATTCACACCAAATTTAGTGGAGGCTAGGAAAATGTCACAAAAGAGTTGTAAGTATTGGCTTCCTGGAGGAAATTGTATCAAATGTATATCTTCAATTAATTGTTCCCATCTTTAACCCCACCTTCACTCCAAATGCTAGTGCTTCAATCCTTGGAGTATTATAATAGTACCAAAAGCAACATCTGAGGCTTAAAAACAGATGGGTTTCATGGCCTATAATATAAAGTACAAATCCCTTAGCCTAATTTCCAATTTATATTTCCACAGTGACATAACATAAACTCTATGACAGAAAATTCTGGAACAATTCCACATTCAGTTCTCCTTTCCTTCTTGGTACCTCAGTGGATTCTACTTCCCAGTCCTTTGGAAAATAATTGGTTCTTTGTAACAAACTGTGGTCAATGGGCCTTAGGTAGTAGTGATGCATGTCATTACCAGGCCAAACATCTAACTGTGGAAGCAATGCTTTTCCTTCTTTTATTCTGCTACACAGACTGAGAAAGATATCTGTTCCATATACTTCAATTTCAAGATGGTAGAGTTTTTGTCAGCCTGAATCAATGACTGACGTTGTGCAGGAGAGTTCCTTAACTGCCCCTTGTGGGACATGTAGGTTTAGGAAGAAATAATGTTTTGCTCTGTTCAGCCATTGAGAAATGAGGGTAGTTAGTTACTACAGTGTAACATAGCTAATCCTTACTGGCAAAAGAACTTTATAAAAACCACCTCTGAATTCTTATAGCGAATGGGCATTCAACTTATTTGCATTTTTCCTAGGGAAAAATAAGATATCATAACTCAAGAGAAAATATAACAAATCATGTTTTTAAAATTCAATAATTATCCTGGGAAATAGTCTCTGGTAAAGGTCAGTGTACTATTAGCAGAGAAGCATGCTTTTCTTTTTCTTTTTCTTTCTTTCTTTTTTTTTTTATTAGCATGCCATATAGCCACAGAGAATATATCAGTTTTAAAAACATCAGTCTTCTAAGCAATCAGTTCTGCACATTTTATTATACTCATTTCACATAAAGGAAGTTAGCAAAGTTTCTAAAAGAAAGAAGGTTCACAGGAGACACATCGGAAAAATATCAGAGAGTAAGACAAATGAAGAAAGAAGAAACCTCTCTGTTCTTATAGGAATAAACCTTGCACAGTCTTCTCTGTTTAGGATTGTTTAAAGTCAGTATGTTATTGTTATTAAGAACAGAGGGTTTGATTGTTTTCCTCTGGTGATTTTGGGTGGTGTGTTGTCTGACATGAAAGAGGTTTTTCCCCTCTTACTTGGATTTGCCTTCTTAGGGACTTTCTTTGTATTTAGTTATTTGAAGTATTTCTGGGCAGAGTGAATTTAAAAGGGTTACTACTCACTTTTTTGTCTTACTTATTGGAGTTCTTCTCTTGTAGTAAATGGCTTTGTGCTGTACAAGTATGAAATGTTTCTCAGTCTTTTTAAAAAAAAAAAAAAAAAGAGGTGGGGGTTTTCTTTATTAGAAACATACTATTTCCCAATTGCATTGATTCCGTGACAGTACATTTTGCTATTTGAGATCTTAAGAAAATCAACTAGGCCGTGTCCCAGATGAGATAAAGAGAGACCACTGGCTTTCATGGCTTCTCATTCAAGGATATTGGAATTAGGTAAAGTCGGTCAGTAGCAACATCACAGAAGCAAGACAGGATAAAAAATCTTCTCTCTACCTGCTGCAGCAGCTCCAACTTTTTCTTTTAAGCCCTGGCCTTATTACTTTGCAAAAATCCACAGCATCCCTCTCCACACTTATCCAGAGAGAAACTGGATTGAATTATTTTACAAGATAAATTTTCTCACATATGAATATTGAAACAAAATTGGATCTGTTTCTAAATATCATTTTGCTTTAATAGCCTTAAGTTAAACATGAAAATTTAAAATATGGTCTTGGCTTGACCTTAGCTTTCTTATTTCATATGGTCATTGTGGAGGGTTTTAAATAAAAGATGATCACATTAACTGAGGCTTCTTCAAAGGTCAGCTTGTCTCTTTGTCTAAATAGGTTTGTTTTTTAAAAAGATATGTTTTCATTTGGGAGTCATTCATATGGATGGTTAAGTAGTATCTATTGTTGTAAAATTGCCAATTCCATGGTTTAGCTTAAAATACTTAACATTCCTTAGAAACCTGTAATATGTCATTTCCTACATTCCTTTCTGCTATAGGAAGGAACTTGGGCAATGAGGAAATAGTGGCTTCCTTGGGAAACAGAAGGAAGTGCTGGGAGGAAGTACATGGAGGACACAAAAAGAGACTTGGCCTACTTCTCAATTTTTATCTAGGAATAGTTCTCCTCACATTAAAGGCATTTCCTTATGTACACTTACATGTAAATAAGTCAAGATTCTTTCAAGAAAGAACTGCTGAAAGTTACAAATTAGCTCCATGTTAAGGGAAATTGAACTGTGTATGGTGCTGGAAGAGAAACAACTTGACTTTCAAATTCTTGGTTTGGGATGACTGACCAGAAATATTTACTCAATGTCTTTATGAGTGTGAAGCTGTGGTAAGTTAAATATTGTGCGGGGGAAGGGGTAGGGAAGAACATAGTTAACATGGTTTTCTGAAGAATTTCCTTGAAAAGAGGAACCTCATGTAATTCTTCTTTTTAACCAAAAAGAAAAAAACAAAAAATTTATATAACTACAATAATACTTCACTGACTTGAGGATCATATTAACATTTTGATTTTGTATATTTACATTCAGAAAAGACTCCCCGGCACTGTTGTTCAACACACAGAACCGGGTGCTAGTGATAAACAAAGATGATCCCTACTCTGAACCCTATTCTTAACACCATCAGCAACCACCATATCAACAAACATTAACTGGTATTTTTGGGTTCATGAGCTATCATCCAAGTATATGGCTTTTATTACAGAGGTGTGAATCCTGGCACATATTTTATTTTTAAAAGTGTGATAACCCAATCATTCTAAACCTATCTTACTTGATTTGAAAAAGCCTGACATTGCACGATGAAAATAAAAAAGAACTGTAATTTTATACTCTTTCAAAGTGCTTCCTGTTACTGCAAAAGTGGCCGGAATAGATTTCCAAATGGCTTCTCATCATACTCCTCTTCTGTTCACACATGGCTCTGGGTCACAGGAAGATAAAAAAATTTTCTGAAAAAAATTAAAAATCTCCCTATCATATTGAACTTTCATCGTTTTTAAGTTAGTTGAATTATACTCCATTTAAGGCAGGTATTAATTTATGATGTGTGGAAATATCTATAATTAAAGATGAAAGAAATTTTAATATGAAAACTGAAAATGAATGGTTTTTTATATGCCGTTCTTAAATTCCATGTAAAGTGCTGTTTTATTTTTTTACTAGAAAACAGGGCTTAGAGTAAGTGATCTGAGCTTTCTTTCTCATGCTATTATAATGTAAGCATTTGATTCAAATTTTATTTTAATCCCACTATATTTTCATGTTTTGCATTAGTAGCATACCCTATTCTTACAGACATTCATAAAATTGTTCAATGTGGGTGACTCTATAGTAAACTGCCGTTCTGAAGAATTGCACTGTTAATCAGTTCAGGAAAGGTCATGCTTTGTTTGCTTGTTCTATAAATCATGTACACATTTCTTCTAAGTTGCTAAAGATGTGCAAGGTCTCAATTCCACCAAGGAAGTAACTGCATATTTTTAAATGCAATTTTCAACAGCTATCTTGGAAGAAGTGACATTGGTGAACAGTCTACATAAATACAACTAATAGTACCTTTAAGGGCAAAAATCAGCCTGTGAAAATGAAACCAAACTGAATAGAAACAGAAGGCACACACTAAGTTAGTCATTGATTGATTTACTTGGGAGGGTCCCAGTTACAAGCTGACATTGATTTATCTTTTAATCTAGCAGAATAACAACAAATCTTAAAGCAATCAGTTTTAACGGTCTTAATAACTCCAATCAATTTATTCACCTTCCACATTAATATAGGAGGTTGGCTTTATATTTATTCATCCAATTTGTCAAATAAATATCAGTTTGCCAAACTAAACCCTAGTCCTTCAGTCCTAATAGATTCTGTTAGCATTCCATTTTTAATTGCCTTCTTCTCATAATTAGGGTGACCACAGGTCCCAGTTTTCCAGGCAATGGTCCTGGTTTCTGCTCTTCTCATTGGTGCTATTTTTAAGACCGCTCCGTTTTCCAAAGTGTCCTGATTTTGAAAAATAAGTGTATGTCTGCCAAAGTTCATAACTACACTTGTATTAATTTGTGTTTCTTTAGGGCCTGTTAAAACTAAAAATCTTTAAAATCAGTGTGAGCAAATACAGGAAAAATATACAATTTAGCAAATTAACTTGATATTTCCACACCTAATCAAAGAAAGAGCTTTCCTCAGCTCCAGTAGGTCCTCAAAAATAGCAGTCTAGTGAGATAAAACTTTGCCAACAGGCTGCCCTATGCAGAAAAGGCAAGCTGCTGCCAGTTTGTTGATTTGATCTGAACTTTCCTAGTACAGACTTTTAACATCTAAGATAGCGGTGTACTGTTTACTAATATCGATCACATTTTGCATTGGTTTTAGGTTCTATAACTACAGGAGTTCTGTTAGGTATGAAAATGGTAAGCACAGGAATCTTCAGGATACTTTTGGTGTCACACTGAGTCTTTCACCATCAAAGTAATAGTTCTTCAAAGAGACATGCTACAGGGGCCACCTGGGGCTCTTCATGAGGTGATGATAGGTGAGTAAATGGACCCACTGCCAGAAGGGTGTGTTCAATGGATACAAGGTAAGGTTGATACCAGGGAGGAGAAATCAATGGCCACAGCGATGCAACTTCCAGGAGTTTTCAAGCTAATGGATTTCTCATTTAGCTACACTGTAAATTTGATACTGTGAAGCATTTGCTTTATTTAGATCAGGATTAAAAAGGAACACCTAGAAAGGCCACATAGGATAAAGAGGCTGTGAGATGACTTCAAAGAGATAAACATTTTACAGTGGATATAAATAGATTGTTGTTTTGATAGATTTCAAAGGTCATCAGTCAACTGTTCTGTTTCTTTTTCTCTCACTCTCATTTCTCTCCATTTATTTCTGAAGCAGAGGCATACATTAGAAAAAGAAATTAGGTCAATGAGTCAACCCATCCCTAGCTGTAACAATAAAACAAAAATTTAGAATGAAATTGTTAGAGGTTTTAAAATTCAAGTTCCACATGCTCAGATAAATGCAGGCCCTTTTAATTCAACAAAATGTACTTAAAGTCATTAAAAATGTAAGGAAATGGTGAACTCAACAGCCTTCTTTCAACCATAAGAATTTGAGAAATCATGCTGCCAACTATTGCCCTCTTTGTAAATTCATAGCCAGATAAAGCCATTAACTTCAGGTGATCTGCTTCTCCATTTAAATTTTATATAAAAGATCCATCAAATTACTAATTGCTGATAATAATCAGTTTTTACCAGGTTTACAAAGCCAATTTTGAGGTGCTAATAGGCCCTAATGGGGAAATCAGTACTCAGTTAAGTAAACAAATCATTAGGTTTGCAGAATAGTTAATATGGACAGAGTGGGAAATGGCTAATCTCGTTAGCACCCTAAAATATTGCTCAAGCGATGCTGTAAACATCTGAACACTATGATGGGAAAGATGGCCAATGGCATAAAAGAAAAAGATATGGTCGTGAACTTAGTTATTTATATGTATCTGAAAAGAGACTCATGGCCTGAATAAAGCAACAGAGATTAGTTCCAAGCAAACAGTGCTCCACTCATATCTGATTATAAGTTCCTGGTGTGCATGACCTTTGTCTTAAAACAACATTTAATATTTAACAAATATTTATTAAATACCTATTACAAGGTACCATAGTGAGCACTCGGTTTATGCCAGTGACAAAGACACGGTCCTTCCTATTGAGGAGCATACCTGCTCTTAGGACAGAGAAAAATGAGTCAGAGGGAGGTGACAACCACGGTGAGGCCAAGGTAAGGCACAGTCGGGCAAAAGAAGTGACAATGTGCTAGAGAGTGAGAGGGAGTATGATGCATTATTAGTGCTGCAGCTAATGGAACACATCTTGAAAACAGAATTGCAGGGACACGGTTAGCACCTCAGCTCTACCAAGGCTCAGAGCTCCAGAGTGTGGCATAGAACAAATCCTTCATGAAAATTGATTTGAATTAAATTGTGAGGCTCTCTATTAAAAAAATAAATAAATAAATAAACACTGAATGAGTTATATGGGCACTTTAAAATCACCATTATTATAGTCTTTACAGCACAGTGACATCCCCAAATACCCCTCCCATTTACTTGTCACACTCTGAAGACACCTCTGTTTTCTTGGATTCCTCTGCAAACCATATATTGCCTCATAAATGCTCCATAGATGTCCCAAACTTGGCAGATCTAAAAACTAGGCTTATCATCTCATAACTCCAAAACCAGTACTTTCCTCGAATCCTGCTAAGTCAGTGAGCACAACTTGTATTCACTTAGATCCAGAGTCAGGTAGTCTTACCAGGATCCTTCCTCTCCCTGATCTTGCCACATACATTCGGTCACACATTGTCTCAATTCTACCTCCTAAATATCCCTGGAATCAGATCTCTTTCTCTCAATCAGCACTGACTATATCGGTCTAACACCAAGTTCTGTGATTGTCCCCTAACATTTAATTTTGCACATAATCTTGCAAACAGTTCTGCCAGAGTGATCTTTCTAAAATGTAAAGCTGATCCAGTTCTTCACTTGGTGAAATGCTGCAGCGGCAAGGCAAGACCTAGAGGATGTGGATGCCGTGCAGCCTCCATGATCTGAACGCCTCAGGGCAAAAAATTGCTGTTGCTTTGCACACCTGGGTCTCTTTATCAAGAATCGACCCCCTTTTCATAAATCTCTATCGTAGCACCAATCAGAGTGCATTTATTTGTAAATTGAAGAGTTTAAAGTGTATAAGATAATTTAGAAATTTATTATTATGGTAATCACATCTTACAGTGCCAAAACATAGACGATTCATTTAAGTGCATTATATTCTATCAATCCATTCACTTATTCAATAAATATTGAGTACTGACTGCATGCCAGACACATATTGACTGTATAACTAAAGCCAAATTTATCTGTACATTTCCTCTATTGATTGCTTTCAGATTTTTGACTCTTAAAATCTATGCTGCAATATACTGTTTTCTCCATCTCTCCTTATATACATGTGCAATTCTGGGAATACCATTGTCAGGTTATTGGCTTAAAGCTTTCTTAAATTTTTTACATATTATTGAATTGTTCTCCAAAGATTGGAGTCATTTACATTTCCACTTGCAATATGTAAGAGTTCTACATTTATTGACATTTTGTGGTGACATCTGTTATTATGAGAGGTTTTATTTTCTGGTAATATACAGGATATGATGAAGTATTTACTTGTTTCAAACTCTGTTTCCATGATTTTTTTTGCAACAAAACAAACTACTCTGAAAATTAATGGCATAAAAGAATAACCATTTTATTTTATGCTCATTCTTCCCATGGATCAGGAATTCAGGCAGAATCCGGAAGGAATGTATTGTGTCTCCACCATAACATCCAGGCCCTCAGGTAGAAAGATTTGATTGCCAAGAATGAGCAGCTGAGGCTTGAAGACCAGAGCACCTACAAGCTTCTTAACAAAACAGCCATCTCAGGGAAGTCAGACTTGTTGCTCAGGACTCCAAGAGCAAGAATTTGAGTGGCCAAGGGTGAATCTACTTGGCCTTGTGTGACCTGGGCCTGGAAACAACAGACCATCAACTTTGTCATACTTTTTATGATTGAAGTCAGCAAGGTCCACTCAGATTCAGGAGGACGGAACATAGATCCACCATCTAGATGGAAGGAATGTACAAAGATGTTGCAGTAAACTTTTAAGACTACCAAAATGTACATGTCCCTGACCATAAATGGGTATCTTTTCATATAACATTCTCTATCCTTGCACCCATTTTAATAAATCAACCATTCATATAGTGTCTTCTTTTTATTATTAGATTGTTGTTTATTACTAATTGATCAGTAGAAATCTTATTCCAAATTCCTTGGGAATGACATGAATTATAAGTATTTTCTCTTTGTATTTTAAGTTTTTTGTGGTGTCTTTTCTGTTATTAAACGTTGAATAAAAAGTAGTAAAAGCCAAGCATGGTGGCATGTGCCTGTAGTTCCAGATTGCTTGTCCCCAGGATTTCAAAGTTTCAGTGAGCAATGATTTCACCATTGCATTCCAGCCTGAGTGACAGAGTGAGACCCTGTCAAAAAACAAAACAAAACAAAACAAAACAGAAAGGCAGTAAAGCATATGAGTCTCTTCATTTAAGAATTATAAATCCTGTAGTTTTTAATATTTTTCTGTTCAAAACTTATAATGTACTTAATACTAACACTCATAGATTTTGATTTAATGATTAAGCATTATATTTATGTAGAATTTAGTTTTGAATTCAATAAGTTCTCTTTTCTGCTTCCTTCCTCTCTCAATTTCTTTCCTTTTCTTAGTTTCCCTCTACACATACACACACACACACACACACACACACACACACACTTATATCTATAGCTATATATCTCTCTACATTTACATATATATACACACAAGTACATAATGACATATAAACATATCACATATGCATATACATATATGCACAGATACGGTTTGCCTCTATGTCCCCACACAAATCTCATCTAGAATTGTAGTCTCCACATGTTGAGGGAAGGACCTGGGGAGAGGTGATGGGATCATGGGGGTGGTTTCCCCCAGGCTGTTCTCACGATAGTGAAGAAGTTCTCATGAGAGGTGATGGTCTTAAGTGTAATATCATCTCCATCTTTCTCTGTGTCTCCTGCCACCATGTAAGACATACTTTGCTTCCCCTTCATCTTTCACCATGGTTATAAGCTCCCTGAGGCCTCCCCAGCCATGTGGAACTTTGAGTGAATTAAACCTCTTTTTCATAAATCTAGATAGTCTCAGGTAGTTCATTATAGCAGTGTGAGAATGGACTAACATAGAGAATTGGTACTGAGGTAGTGGGGTATGGCTCTAAAGATAACCTGAAAATGTGGAAGTAACTTTGGAATGGGGTAACAGTCAGAGGTTGGAACAGTTTTGAGGGCTCAGAAGAAATCAGGAAAATGAGTGAAAGTTTGGAACTTCCTAGACTTGTTGAATCATTTTGACCAAAACACTGATAGTGATACAGACAACGAAGTTCAGGCTGACATGGTCTCAGATGAAGATGAGGAACTTATTGGGAACTGGAGTAAAAGGTGACTCATGCTATGCTTTAGAAGAGAGAATGGAAGCATTTTAGTCCTGCCCTAGAGATCTGTGGAACTTTGAACTTGAGAGAAATAACTCAAAGTATCAGACAGAAGAAATTTCTAAGCAACAAAGCATTCAAGAGGTGGTGTGGCTAATTCTGAAAGCATTCAGTTATATGTGTTCACAAAGAGATGTTTTCAAATTGGAACTTATGTTTAAAAGGGAAGCAGAGCATAAAGGTTTGGAAAATTTGCAGCCTGACCGTGTGGTAGAAAAGAAAACTCCATTTTCCAGGGAGAAATTCAAGCCTGTTATAGAAATTTGCACAAGTAATGAGAAGCCAAATGTTAATAGCCAAGACAATGGGGAAAATGTCTTCAAGGCATGTCAGAGATCTTTGTGGCAGCCCCTCTCAAAACCTAGAAGGGAAAAATGGCTTCTTGGGTCAGGCCCATGGCTCTGCTGCTCTATGCAACTTTGGGACTTGGTTCCCTGCATTCCAGCCACACCAGCTCCCAGGCATTGCTACAAGGAGCCAAGGTACAACTCAGTCCATTGCTTAAAGGGAGAAAACCTCAAGCCTTGGCAGCTGCCACATGGTGTCAGGTCTATGGGTGCACAGAAGCCAAGAACTGAGCTTTGGGAACCTCTGCCTAGATTTCAGAGGATGTATAAATATGCCTCAATGTCCAGGCGAAAGTCTGCTGCAGAGACAGAGGCCTTATGGAGAACCTCTACTAGAAGAATGCAAAGGGGAAATGTGGGATTGGAGTCCCCACAGAGTCCCCACTGTGGCACTGCCTAGTGGAGTTGCGAAAAGAAGGCCACACTCCTCCAAAACCCAGAATAATAGATACATTGACAGCTTTCATTGCACACCTGGAAAAGCTGGCAGCACTCAACACCAACCCATGAAAGCTGCCCTTGGGGCTGTACCCTGCAGAGCCACAGAGGTGGGCTGCCCAAGGCTTAGGAGCCCACCCTTTGCATCAGCATGCCCTGGATGTAAGACATGGAGTCAACAGAGATTACTTTGGAGTTTAAGATTTACTGAGTGCTCTGCCAGGTTTTGGACTTGCATAGGGCCTGTGGCTCCTTTCTTTTGGCCAATTTCTTTCTTTTGGAATGGGAGCATTTACCCAATGCCTGTATCCACCTCATATCTTGAAAGTAACTAACTTGTTGGTTTTTTTTTTTTTTAATTGTATAGGCTCATAGGTGGAAGAAATTTGCCTTGCTCAGATGAAGACTTGGACTTGGACTTTTGGGTTAATGCTAGAATGAGTTAAAACTTTGGGGGACTGCTGGGGAGGCATGATTAGTTTTGAAATGTAAAAATGATACGGAATTCTGGGAAGGGCAAGGGATGGACTGATTTGCTTTGGCTCTGTGTTTTCACCCATATCTCATCTTGAATTGTAATTCCCGTATATCAAGGAGGGGACCTGGTGGGAGGTGATTTGATGGATCATGGAGGCAGTTTCCCCCATTCTGTTCTCATGATAATAAGGGAGTTCTCACAAGAGCTGATGGTTTTCAGTGTGGCTCTCCCTTGTTCTCTCTCTCCTGCTGTCATGTAAGACATATCTTGCTTCCACTTCTGCTTCACCTTCTGCCATGATTATAAGTTTCCTGAGCCCTCCCCAGCCATGCAGCACTACGAGTTAATTAAACTTCCCTTCTTTATAAATTACTCCATCTCAGGTAATATCTATATAGCAGGGTGAAAATGGAATAATACATGCACATATGTATTTTAACATACGATATATATACAAATGTATGTTATAGCATAGATATAAGAATACGTATATTTGTGTGTGTGTGTTTGCACTAATACTACATCTTTATAAGTGTTGTTACCTATTTCTCTATTCTTATTCAACATTGTCTTCACTGCTATTATTTATTTACTTTTATATATAAATTGTAGGATCAACTGATCTCCATTTAGAAAAAGAGATCTGTTAGAAATTTATATATAATTACATTACGTATATATTAATTTTGGAAGAACTGATATCTTTATCATATTCAGACTTCCTACCAGTAAGTATGCCTTATCATTTTATTTAGTAAATATCTTTCAGTTTTATAGTTTTCTCTTTCCAGATAAATTTGCACTTTCTGGTATAAATATTCTGAAGGAATATATAATTTTGAAAATGGGTTGTTTTTATTGTTGTTATTATAAAATTTCTAATTATTGTTGCTTGTATGAATACTATTCATTTTGTACATTGATTTGACTAAAGCCTATTATTATTTCTAATAGTTTGTGTGGATAGCTTGGGTTGTTTTATAGATAATCATTTATCTCTGAATGATGGCAATTTTACCTAATTTTTTCCTATCTTAAAATCAGGCCTGTTTTATTGTACGTTCCAGAGGCATCATTCACATTGCATATTATGTTCCCCTTAGAGTTATTCATTGTAGCAGTCCTCATTATAACTCTTCTTTTTAGTTCTTTGTTCTTTTTGTTTTGCAGTGATAGATTAGAATCAGTGATACCAGATGCCCTTGTTTTGGTCCTGACATTAAGTAGATTTCTTCTAAGCATTCACCATTATCTATGATGGTTTGCTTAATATTATTGATGAAAAGCCTTCATTTGGTTAGGGAAATTTCTGCCTTTTTCTACTTTTCTAAATGTCTGTTTGCATGAATGAGTGTTGAACTATTTCAAATGAGTGGGTTTTTTTTTTTCATCAATTGAGTAATACTATTACTTTTCCTCTTTTCTACATAATATATAATTTGCATTAAGAATGTTAAATCACCTTTGCATTAATAAAACAATTACTCTGTAGTCAGGATGTAAACTATATATTATATACATTAGTAGATTTTATATACCAAAGTTTGCATTATATTAATACTTTCATTATGAAAGGTTTCTGAAGCTTGATTAATCTGACTGGCCTACAGTTTTCTTTTCTTGTGCGTTTTTAGAGTCTGTTTCTGATAAAAGCGGGCTTATAAAAGTAATTGGAGACCTTTCCCTATCTAAGTTTTCTTTGGAAATATATATTAAAAACAACAAAGATACTACTGATAAACTATTTTCATAGTTCTAGATGTCAGACTTTATTCTAAGTCACTTAAATGTATTAATTTATTCAATATTTACAAAAATCCTCTGTGATACATGCTATTATTATTCCCATTTTATATGTGAAGAATCTGAGGTACTGAAAAGTTAAATAACTTGTTCTGGATCAAGTAGGTACAAACTCAGTTCTTCAAATTTAAGCAGTCTTGTTCCAGATTTCACATAAAAGTGAGTATAATCAGTTGAAGTATAGTAAGGTCCTTTGTTGCTCAGATAGGGTTAAGAAATTCCTGGACACATTATGTCAAAAAAAAAAATACTGCCGTCTAGCATTTTATTTTGTGTTTTCCTTGCTTTGTAGACATTTTTATTACCCCACAGAGACTATTTACATAAATTTAATTATATATTTGCAAACTTTTTCCCACTTTTAGAGTTATTGTCTTTTTTTTTTTTAAATAAAGTATATCCTTGAGAAGCTTTTTCTCAAGAGTGTTATTATGGTCAGATCTGTTCATATCTTTATCTGAAAATAATTGGATTTTGTCCTGTTTTCCGAAAGATAGATTATGGAGGTAGAAAACAAGGCTGGAACTTCATTTTTTTTTTTTTTTTTTTTTTGGACCATGACCTGAACACTACTACCTTGGTTCATGGCTGTTGAAAAATCACCTGTCACTCAAATTTTGTTTATATGTATTCATACGTATATACACATACATACAAATGACAGAACTTCAAAATGTTCATAGAAAAATGGAATTAAAAGATGAAAAATATAAACTTTATTTCTTCACATAAATTTCTTAACAATTGTCCATCAAGTTCAAAACAACTTCATAAGCGATGATACCAGACATTTAGTCCATCCCTAAAGAACTGAGGGTCCTGAGAATTTAATCATGTCAATGAAATCTTTTTATACATTATGAACTGAAGAAAAATGGGTGTCTTTTGCATTTTTTTTAAGATTGTTGGAAAAAAGAAGTCAGAAGTTGCCATGATAAGGACTGTAATCCAGAGGCCTAATTATTTCCCATAGAAACTTTTGCAAAATTGACTTTGTTGAGAGGAATGAGCAGGAGAATTTTCATGGTGAAGAAAGATTCTGGTGAAGCTTTCCTGGAAATTCCTTTGCTAAATACTAGGCTAACTTTCTAAAAACACTCTTATAATTAAGGAGATGATATTATTCTTTGGTCCTTCAGGAAGGTACAAGCAAAATACCTTCAGCATCCCAAAACACTTTTGCCATAACCTTTACTCTTGACTTTTGCTCTTGTGCTTTGCCTGGACCACTTCCACTTCCTTGTAGCCATTGCTTTGATTGTGCTCTGTGTTCAGAATCGTGCTAATAGAGCCCTGTTTAGTCTCCTTTTAAAATTCTTTGAAGAAATGCTTTGTGATTTTGATTTCACTTGTTTAAAATTTCCATTGAAAGCTCTGCTCTTGTCTACAGCTAATCTTGGTGCAATGGTTTTGGCCCCATCAAGCAGAAAGTTCTTTCAACTTTAGTTTTTCAGTCAGAATTGTGTAACATGAGCCAGTTGAGATGTCTAATGGTGTTTTGAATTGTGCTGTTCTCTTCAATTAGGGCACAAATCAGATGAATTTTTCCTTATAAATGAATAGATGGTCTGCCTATGTGGACTTAATCTTCAACTTCTTGTCACTTAAAAAAAATGAGTTATCCAGCGGGGCACGGTGGCTCATGCTTGTAATCCCAGCACTTTGGGAGGACAGGGCGGGCGGATCACAAGGTCAGAAGATTGAGATCATCCTGGCCAACATAGGGAAACCTCGTCTCTACTAAAATACAAAAATTAGTTGGTCGTGGTGGTACGTGCCTGTAGTCCCAGCTACTCGGGAGGCTGAGGCAGGAGAATTGCTTGAACCCGGGAGGCGGAAGTTGCAGTGAGCCGAGATGGCGCCACTGCAGTCCAGGCTGGCGCCTGGCCACAGAATGACACTCTGTCTAAAAAAAAAATAATGAGTTATCCATTTGTAAATTGTTGATTTCTTTGTCCCCATAAACTTTCTGTAAGGCATCCATGATCGCACCATTCTTCTGCCCAAGCTTCATAAATTTGATATTTGTTCTTGCTTCAGCGTTGGCAGAATTAATGTTGCTCTGTTAATGGCTCTTTTTTAAACCGATGCCTTATTCTTTTTGGTGCATCAAACTAGATCCTGTTCAGGTAAGTTATAGCATGTTAGAATGAGTTTATTTTATTGCAAAAAATTTTTGAAATCCATTTCTAGTTTTTCCATAACATGCATTTTCCATGAATTGTTTGAAGACCCTTCCCATGCACGCATATGTATGTGCTGCTCTTTTTCTCTTATTTTGATCTTCTTTCTTCTATTTTGTATTTTGAAGTTTATCCTCCATAAAGATTTCTTTTACTTTTTTCTGCTTGGTGTACATGGTGATTTTTGTATTTTACCTGTACTTCTATTTGTTATATAGTATTTCCAGCATTTATAGCTCTGAATATTGCTTCTTCCCATTCTCTTCATTTTTCTGGAATTCTTATTAGATATATGGCAAACTTTCTCAATGTATCCTTTACGTCTCGCAACTTTTTAAAAAATTTCCCATATTGGTGTCCCTCTGTCTTCATTTCTAAGATAAATACACTTTTATCTTTCAGCTTATTATTCCTTTTTCCAGGGGGCTGTAATCTGCTATTCAATGTATCCATTGATTTTCTTTCAGTTTATTAATTGTATATTTTACATATAGAACATATATTTGTTGCTTTAGAAAAATATCTACCTAGTTATTTTAAATAGTTAACAATACCCTGGTTATTTTTCATTCTATGTTTTATAAGTTACACATCTGAAAAATAATACCTTATGGTTTACCCCATAATTTCAATATGAGAAATTGTGTGTTGTTCTGCTGATACTCAGTTATGATGGTTTATTCCCTCCTATGTTGGGTAATGTGTTTTCTTATTGGGAGCACATATTTTGTAAAACACAATGTAAGCCTGGGATTTCCCTGACTAAATAGTAAATAGGCAGAGCGTGGTGTGGCTTATGCCTGTAATCCCAGAACTTTGGGAGGCTGAGTCAGGCAGATCATGAGGTCAAGAGATTGAGACCATCCTGGCCAACATGGTGAAACTCTGTCTCTACTAAAATTACAAAAAAATAGCTAGGCGTGGTGGCGTGTGCCTGTAGTCCCAGTTACTTGGGAAGCTGAGGCAGGAGAATCACTTAAACCCAGGATGCTGAGGTTGCAGTGAGCTGAGATTGCGCCCCTGCACTCTAGTCTGACCAGAGAGTGAGACTGTCTCAAAAAATAATAATAATAATAAAATTGAAAAGCAGTGAATATTTGAATACCAGAGCTGTCTGAGAGCAAGCTACTAGCTATAAATTTCTCTAAAGAGAATTATTAATATTTTCACCTGTAGCCACCTTGGAAATTACCAGTTTCTTGGTAGGATCTATTATTTAGTGGATTTTTTTTTCTACCCCATATTATCACTATGAGGGTATTCTCTTTAAGGGTCTAGGCCTGTTTGAGGAGTCTGAAGTTTGCAAGTTGAATTGAAGAGTCTTGGCTTGGATTTTCAACTCTTCATGGGGTTCAAAGCTTGGCCTCTACCTCTTTATGTTTTCAAAGTCGTCTATAGCTCATGGCTCTACGGTCATCTGTGTGTTCATTTATCTATTCATGTGTTTACTTGTTTTGTTTACACTGTTGAGTACTAGTCTATTGTTTCTGGGTAAGAAACAATTCAAAATTTATCTGGAATCTATTTTCATTGTAGCATGATAACATTTTTAAAGCATCTAGCTTGCTAATCTGCTAGTCAAAAGTAGAAGTGCTCTACTGTTTGCCAGAACATAGAGGAACTATGGTTTAAAGTGAGGAACTATGGTTTGTTCTGTTTTTTAACATTAACTTTGTTACAGTATGGTACAAGGATTAATAAAAATGAGCTGAAACATAAAAGGAAATTTTAAAAAGTTTTCTTATGTTTTAAATTCACTTCGTAAAAAGGTTAATTGCTTTATTGCAGTATGATTCACTGCACTTAGTAAGAATGTTCAATTTGGTAAGTTTTGGCATCTGTACACATTCACGAAATCATCGCAATCTGGATAATGAGCAGATTAATTTCTCTTAAATGATTTCTTATGTTCTTTTGTAGCTCCTGCTTCTCACCTCTCCTTACCCATCCTCAGGTAATCACTGAGATGCTTTCTATTCTTATATTTTAATTTAAATTTTCTAGAATTTTATATAAATTGAATCATCTAGTAAGTATTCTTTTTTTGCCTGGCTTCATTTACGCAGATTAGTCATTCTGAGATTCATTAACATTGTAGTGTGTTTCAAATTCATTTTTGTTTATTGCTGAGTAGCATTCCTGTGTAGTTTGAAATTTCTTTATATATGGTGGCACAAATCCTTTATCAAATTTATTATTTGTAAATATTTTTTTCCCATTCTGTGGTTTCTCTCTTATTTGCTTAATAGAAGAACAGGAGTTTTTTAATTATAATGACATTAAGTAAAGTAATTTGTCCTTTTGTGGATTATACTTCTGATATTATATCTGAAAAAATATTACTTAACACAATATTCTGTATTTTTTATTCTAAAAGCTTTATAATTTTAAGTTTTTTTTCTTTTTTTTAATTATACTTTAAGTTCTGGAGTACATGTGCAGAACGTGCAGGCTTGTTACATAGATATACATGTGCCATGGTGGTTTGCTGCACCCATCACCCTGCCACATTTAGGTTTATGACTGAATTTGACTTAATCCCGTTATATGTTACAAGGTATAAATTGAAGTTCTTTTGTTTGTATATGGATATGCCATTATTCCAGAAATATTTGTTGAAAAATATTAGATCAACCTACTTCTGCTGGTATAAAACTTTCATAATGGAAATTAGGGAAAATATTGTTTGCTCTTCATTCACATTATAGAAACTCTTGTTAAAGGATGTGTCTTCCACTGAGGAAGATGTTTATGTAGTTGTTGAAAAAAAAAAAGCTATGTTCATCCCAAAGGATGTGATGGAGAAGACTCTGTTGAACAAATCAGAATTACAAAAATTTCTTTCATAATTTGGGTGTTGTAGGTAGATGTTTCATCCTAAGTTCAAAAACCAATTTCGCATCCTTTTTTATTTTTTGAGACAGGGTCTCACTTAGTCACCCAGGTTGGAGTCCAATGGAGTGATTGCAGCTTGCTGCAGCCTCAACCTCCTAGGCTCAAGCAATCCTCCCACCTCAGCCTCATACACAGCTGGGACTACAGTTGTGTACCACCATACCAGGCTAATTTTTTGTATTTTTTGTAGAGATGGGCTTTTGTGATGTTGCCAGGCTGGTTTCTAACTGCTGAGCTCAAGTGATCCACCTGCCTCAGCCTCCCAAAGTGCTGGTGTTACAGGTACGAGTCACTGTGCCCAGCCCAATTTCACATCATTTTAAAGAATAAAACAT